>SNQJ01S0012063.1:268663-279987 GCA_010110895.2 Picea sitchensis | reverse complement strand
TGAAGTGGTTTTGCTGCTGTCATAATTATCATTTTACTGCTGTTGCAAGTGTTTTGACAGCCTAAACAAGTCATTTATTGACTTGTTTTAAATCTTGAAATTGTAAGTGACAAAGTATCATCAAATTGCAAAGTCTTTATATCATTTTTGTCATCATAGCTTGCAATTTCTGGATATATTGTTGTTGCTATACAATTTATCTTTTAAGTGTTTTAGTAGCATATTTCTATATTGAAGTCACTAATTTGAAACATCGATATCATTGATTGCTGCTAACGTTTGCTGTTTCATTGGTAAAGAGAAGGTACCATTCATTTTCTTTTCCTTTTGCCCCTTAAACTTTACCAAGTGATTTCTTTCCTCGAGTGACCTAGAGAGAGGGGTGGGTTTTACCTGGTATTTTTACCCTTCATCAACCAACTAGGTCTTGGGACGTCTCCCTTGGAGTGAGTTTCTTGTCCTCCTAAATAGAAAAATGTATCCTATTGGGGTGACAGTGATAGGACTACCTCCGTGTTACGTCAATCTTGGCCTACTTGCCTTTAGGCTTTGGGAAAGTACAGATTGTGCGATAACAAAGGCCATCACAAGACCCTATTAGGTGTGCCAATACCCAAGTACAAAAGTAGTTCTCGAGAAATTCATCATAGTGTAAGTATGGGTAAGTGGTATGACATGGGGTTTACTTCATGGTCATGGTGTCATTGACATGCAAGGCCACGCGTGAGGTTCATCTCCATGAGTGCCTTTGTAGAGGGAGCGCTTGGTGCATTGAGTTACCCTTTCCTGGGCATTGTTTCTTTCCACCCCTATCTTGCCTTTTGATATTCATTAATTTCTTTGTGAGCCCCATTTCAAATTTATTCATTTATTACATCGGGATTGAATTAAGTCCTTTTCTTTAGATATGAATTCAGTGCATTAGAACTTGGGGTGATGGCCTAATATCGAGGGGGTAGAGCTCAAGCTAATCTTGTCTTTTGATTTATCATTTATATCCCTTTATTTCTTTTGCATGCTCTTTTCATTCTTTTTTATTTTTACCAGCTGCATCAATGTCAGGCATTCAAGCCCCTTCTTCTCATAGGAGGATGAAGGTACAAACATTTTTGGGATACATGTAACGACCACTTCCAAAACATAGGACAATGGAAGGAATCTAGATGGAAAGTGTTAAGTATGGAAAGGTATTGTATGCTACCCTTATCAAGGCCTCCCAATATTATCCATGTTCCCTGAGAGTAACAACACTTGATTGTAGGACACATAGGATGACCACTAAGGTGAAACAAGGAAAAAAACATAACTTCCATGCATCATGATTCATTATCTGACTTCAACCCATGATCCTCACCTAAATGCTTAATGCATTAAATGTAACACTTTGTATGAAACAATGACTAATGTACCTCATGTGCGCTGGACCTCCATCATCGGATGAACTTGCTGATCAAGTGAATGAGTTCAGTAATGATGAGGGAGAGGCATCAAGGTGGCCACTGTTTGTGGAGAACACTAGTCATCGTCTCTGGGACCACTTTCTGCAATGTGGATCATGAAGAATGATCTCCTCTAGTTACCCCCAGGTGAGAAGGGGTAACAGTGTTCTCGTGATGACATGCGACAATTAGCATGTGGATTCTTTTCTATGAGATGATGATGTTATGATTATAACTGATGCATTGGTTGCATGTTGTGAGATGGCAATTGATAGGAAATCCACTAATGGGCCAACTGGGTCGGCTCATTTAATGATCTCATGGGAGCCCATCGTTTTTTTCCCTTACATGATTCTTGACGAAAATGGTACCATCTTGAGAAGTCTAGAGTGCCTAATATTGGTGTTGCAATGCCAAAGTTTGGAAGGGCTGGAGTTGTACTCGCTGGTGGATTTGTGTGGTTGGACTTTGATGCCTAGGACTGAGTGCTTGGTAGGAGTTGGGGAGGAAGTTTAGGCCAGCCTTTCGAGATCACTGGGGTAAGCAGGTTAGTGTACCAAATAAGATGTCTGCTTGGGCAGATGATGCCTTAGGCCTTGGGGCCTTGGATAGGCCGATAGGCTTTAAGCATGATGTTGGAAGTTGGGAAGAGGGATTGATTTGTACTCTCACTTCACTAGAGTTGTGATGTGGACTTTGATGTGTGTTGTGGTTACTTGGGTGGCCCTTATACTAGTTTAACAGAGAGTGAATGTGAGGAAGATATGAGAGGAAAGTAAAAATCTATAAGTATCATAATTAAAGTTAACATTGGGACGAAGTTCCCTGAAGTGGGGCAATATGTAATACCCCATAACATTTGTATAATTAAATTAATCTTATACATGGTGATGAAATAAATAAATAGATAAATAAATAAATAAGAAAGATAATAGTAGTCATAGTAATAAATTAATTAATTAAAGAGAGAATTCCAAAATTAGATAAAAAAAGAAATTAAAGAAAAAAATAAATAAATAGAAAGCTAACTAAAGCTACATTAGAAAGCTAACTAAAGCTAAGTTAGAAAGTAAAGATAAGAAAAAGTTGCTTAATGACAAGTGGAGTCTATGCATGGGAAATTTTGCATGGAGAGAATTGAAGAATATCTATTTATTGGATGACGAGGTGGTTTGACATCTTTTGGCTTGGAGCATCTTGACCCTTGGGGTTTTCTTTGGAGCTTGGGCTTCAGAAGAAAGAGAAAGGAATAGATATTGGAATAGGCTATTGGTTGCGGGATTTGGGGCTCTCAATTGTATTGATGGAGAGGTTGGTTGGGAGGAGAGTTGTCCCCCACACTTAGTTGCCCAATTGGTTGCTGTTGGTAGGAGCATGTGGTTGGAGCTCATCGGTTCCCTTCATTGCTCGGATTGTAAGTCAATTTTCAAGAATTACAGGTATACCTATCCATTATTGTTTTTATTCTTCAATGAACCAGTGTTTCATGATTAGTTGGTGCAGTAAAATTGATTTTGGATGTGATTGATACTTTTTTTCCAAGAAAAAAAACCATGTATTAGCTATTTCAACTTCAAGTAGAAATCAAAATACACTTTGTCGTAGCCTTTCAGCTCAGTTCTTGACTACCAGACCTGACAAACCTTCAGAAACTTGAACTGTCCATGCTGGCCTACGCCTTGTCAACATACAGTCATCCTCTCAAAATTATCGTTTCTGTCTGCCCCTTCTTCAACAACAACATACATACAAACATTATAACGGACTTAGACAAATCAACACATTCTGTACCCAATCTGATTGATACTTGTTAAAGTTAAATCCTCTTATTTAGATGTGGGAATGTACATATTTGTAGTCATTTACACTTCGGGGACTTACATTGTACCATTTTTTTCGTTGGTTATTGTTCATACCAAGCCTTGTCGTTTCCATGGCTATGTTGATCACCAAATGTCAAGTTTCTTTGCTTCATGCTATCACGCTCTTCTGCCCACTGGCAAGTCATGACACTTGTTTTACTAAACACATGATGTTGAAATTCTGAATGTAATGATGATGTCTTCTGTAACTTCTCACCTTGTGTACTTAATGCCATACTAAAAAAAGTGCAATCATTTTGCACAAAAATTATGCTAGCATAGATCCATCTTTACCCCAGATCTATTAAGCATTGAGAGGGATCAAAAACCTTAAGTGCATCTTAATAGATCTGCGGTGAAGATGGATCTCTTCTAGTTTTTAATTTTAGCAATGAAATATTGACTAAGGACCATTTCACACCGGAAGCAAAATAAAAATGGATATTGGGTTGATTTATTTTGATTTTGCACAGAACTCTGTTGATGATTTATCATTTCTGTTAAATTTACCCTGACTAAAAGTTGCAATGTTTTAACAGGATCTTAAAGTACCTGGATATGTACTTTAAGGCATGCTATGCTGCTGTATTCTGTAAAATTATTTTAAGCTGATTTATCTTCATTTATCAGGTAGTGCAAAATGACCGAAAGTAAGATGACTTAGTTGGCAGGTTTTGTTTGACTTGATCATTCTTCTTTCAGGTCTCATCTCCGGGTGCAGAAAGAATTGTTCGTGTACCTCAAGACTTGAAACGTTTCAAGGACTTGCCTATGTATGTGAGATATTTGGAGGAGACTGCTGAAGGTGGAAGTCAAGAACAGGATGGCATTTTCCAGCTAGAGTCTGTTGAAATGGAATCGGGGTACAGCACATGGAAGCTGGCTAATGTGAAGTTGAATAGACAGCTGCTAGGTAAAGGGAGAGCTCTTAATAAAAAACAAAGGCAGTGGAGATTAAGAGTTCCTTTTGCTTCTTTGGTGCTTGTAAGATTGTATTTGGAAATCTGACACGGTCAAATGGCTCTAAAATATCCATGGGTGATTGACCTAAATTGATGCCTCCGTTTATCTTTTAATACCCTTTTAGTCTACTTCAACTGTTTTTCAAATTATCGACATAAACATATGGGAATCCTACTGTGCAGTTGATAGAATCAGAGTGGTCATGGCTCGGTATGTATCTGAGTCGACAACATGCTAGTAGTATATGGAAAAAACATTCATTTAAATTACCTTTCAATTGACAGAAGATCTCTGCATGAGTTTACTTTGTGGCTTTGATTTTAATGGAGATTTACTGTTCTTCATTTTTCCTTTGATGATAAAACAAGAAGAGATAATTGTACTCTTATATTTTATCTCGACATAAGCAATCCAGAAACTAGTAATAGTTTCATTGCATCAGAGTACCAAACTTGGACCACTTCATACTGGTACGCTGCAAGGAAACAATTGGAAAATTAAAAAAAGGAAGTGGCAAACTGCTTAAAATTACTTGAAATAGTGGGATACTATTCACGGTTATACTTGCTGAATTACCTTGTCTAGTACTCAACACTCTAAAATACTGACTGAAATGGGGAATTAAGGAGAGTGGATCTATTGGCATATGCTAAGTTGCACTTAGTAACAATATATGTATAGGAAAAATATGATCAAACAGTGGCTGGTGGGATCCTCCCTAGGGGTGTAATAGGAGCCTATGAGCCTATTTGAGTTAAAAATATGGCATGGTGCCTATTTAATGTAATGTGGTTTCATTAAAGAAGGCCCATTAGGTACTTATCATTTGGTTATGGTTAGGGTTTTCTAGCTAGCTATAAATAAAGAGGGAGCCTTTCTTATTGATCACGTATTGGAGTATATTGTATTGGAGCTTTTAGTTCATTGGGGGGTTGCCCCCTTGAAGATGCAAGTGAATAGGAATGGATCTTTCTATAAAAATATCATTGTACGGTATTAGCCTACCTTAAGGGTTTTGGATTTGAATAGTGTTGAACATATTTGATATATTGTTTCTGATTCAATCTGAAGGACTAAGGATCATAATAAGTGGTATCAAAACACTTTCTTTGGAAAAAGGGGAAGATTTTATTTTATTTTTTATTTTTATTTTTATTTTTATTTCCAGATTTTCTTGTGGCAGTTTTTTTCTCGGCCTATTCACCATATCACAACCAAATCAATGCCATTAAAAGAAAAGTGCCATTTTAGAATTGGGGTCATAATAGAGATTAGGGAAGTATCGCAGAAGTTATACCCATTTCAAGTTGGCACCTCAAAACCTTCGTGGGAGATTCTTGCGGTGCAATTATGTCTTTGTGTAGGTACTAGGAACCATACTGTAGTAGGACCAGTGCCATTAGAGTTAGAGTGGTTGTGTCATTTCCATATTGTGTTCATAATAGAGATTTTGAGAAGTGTTGCAAAAGTTA
This sequence comes from Picea sitchensis, assembly GCA_010110895.2. Taxonomy (NCBI): domain Eukaryota; kingdom Viridiplantae; phylum Streptophyta; class Pinopsida; order Pinales; family Pinaceae; genus Picea; species Picea sitchensis. The sequence goes on along the minus strand of SNQJ01S0012063.1, from coordinate 274,251 downwards.
CACTCGTTTCAAGTTGGGGCCTTAAAATCCTCATGGGAAATTCTTGCAGCCCAATTATTTCTTTGTTTATTAATCCAATCGCAGTAGGATCATTTCCATTGTAAGTAGAGTGGCTGTGCTATTTCTAGATTGGGGTCATAATAGAGATTATGATCAATATTAAGGAATTTATAGCCATTTAAAATTCACAACGTCAAAACCCTGGCATAACCAAGGAATTGCATTGTTGGAAACAATCAGTGTTGTGGTCACCATGGTACAATAGATAATATAATTATGGAAATATGTGCAAATATTACAGCAAACAATGTCAAATTTAGCATCAAAGTGGAATGTACCAGAGAATATGTTAGAGAAATATTTCCATGGAATTATTTCAAGGATGCTTGCGAGGATGGTATATGGACAATTATAATTTATGGGAAGACAACTACTTTCGATGTCTCTTGATGACACTACACCATATGAAGTGAACATCATTGAGGGAAGACATAAGCGGGTGATGCATATCAGTTTCTAGTATGATGTCTCTTGATGACAGTACACCATATGAAGTGAACATCATTGAGGGAAGACATAAGCGGGTGATGCATATCAGTTTTTAGTATGACTCTTCCACAATGGTACTATCCCTTTTAGAGTCATCTCTTTATGGCTATACATAGGATATTCTTGCTATGGATGGTTCTATTTATTGGGATCCGTATGACCTTGGTGGCCATTTAGAGCACAATACTTAGCCATTCATCCAGCGTAGGTATCATCAGTTGGGAGTCAACACAAGCATTTGGACATGGGACCTAGGTTTATGGACGGGCTTCTTGGACAACTTCAACATCAAGGGAAACACTTGTAAATGGGCCTTGTATTCTTGGACTACTTCAACGTTGTGTTCAACACCCATCATGGGACCCTGGTTTATGGTTGTACATGATCACTACAAGTGTTGAGGACAGTGCTTGTTGAAGGGAGGTAAAATGGTGGGATCCTCTCTAGGGGTAATAATAGGGGCCTATGGGCCCATTAGAGTTAAAAATATGATAAGTATGGTGGCCATTTAATGTGATGTGGTCTAAGCCTATAATGTTAGTTATTATTAAATAAGGCCCATTAGGTAGTTAGCATTCAATAAATGTAATGTGGCCTTATTAAAGAAGACCCACTAAGTAGTTAACATTTGGTTATGGTGAGGGTTTGCTAGCTAGCTATAAATAATGATGGAGTCCTCATGAATTAATTATTGGAGTATATTGTATTGGAGTTTAGCTCATTAGGAGGTTGCCCCTCAAAGATCCAAGTGAATAAGAATTGATCCTTCCATAAAAAATCATTGTATGGTGTTACCCTACCTTAAGGGTTTTGTATATGAATAAAGTGTTGAACATTTTTGATAATATATTTTCTCAACAAGCTGAATCAATAACCATATGGGGGTCTCCCAGGAGTGAGCTGAGATCGAGCTCGTCTGGTTGCCACTATAACCACTAAGATAGATGCAATTGTCCGCAAGCACACCTATTGGTTTAGTTGTGATTCAAACCTAGGTCAAAACGTCACTATATCATATTGTTAGCACTTTACGGTTTGTGGTGACAATCGTTTGGCTAAGCTGCTATTGACTAGCATTTTTGATAGATTGTTTGTGATTCAATTGTAAGGACTAAGGATCATATCATCAAATATTGACTATGATAGAGAAACATATAAGGAATCATGAGTGACATGTTGAATCCTAATGGCTTTATTATTGCTTTTGTCTTTCAAACAAAGTTAAAGGATTTGTTGTATGATTTTTCTTTGAAAATTAGAAATTGCTGGCATATCTTAACATAAAATTGTTGAAACCCAATTTCAATTTATTAATGACCCATACAATACATTGTCCTTTGGATTTGAAAGACTCATAGTGTCAATTGAATGCTGTGAATGCATATACAAAAGCCACACATTGAAATCGCAAAGTAAGTTGACAGAAGCTAGGAAGTGACCTGGCTCAAAATTTTCCATAATTTAGACATGGATGGAAGTTTCAAATTTGAAGGGTTGGGATATATTTTTATGAAAATAAGTACTTTCATACCCTAATATTGAAGGGATAAAATCTCGCTATCTGTGTTATTAAAATCAGAAATTTGGTATAAAAGTTTACATATAAGTTATAACTTCCTATCTTTGTTGATAAATAGGTAAAATTCAGCAGGAAAGGTTGATATATTTCGAAAACCTGAACTTGAAACCTAAGCCGCTTGGTGAGGACATGTACTACAATTGCGTTTTTCTTTCTTTCCTAAATTTAAGACCAATTCCATAATGTAAGTTTTCTTTCCTAAATTTAAGACCAATTCCATAATGTAAGTTTACCATGACCAATTCCATAATATAAGTTTAGCATTTAGATTCTCTGCCAATCTCAATAGCATTTCTCTATGTACATATTAAAGCTTAACATTGTTGTTAAAGACTGGTGGCAGCATTATTTCACTCCTTCAGTCATGTAAAGCTAGCACTTTGCAAGATTCTCATCTTACTATGGTGAGTGATAAAATGTTTTCATAAACATGTTCCTGTCTTTCTGCCATAGTCACAACTTTTGTTCGATACAATCAACATGGCATACCTCAAATACATAAACAAAAAAATGGTTGATTAGACACACAAGATAGATAAAGAAAAAGGATAAGTTTCACAATTTAAAATATATATATATATATATATATATATATATATATATTTTATTATAATTTCAAAATTTCTCATGAAAAACATGTTTAAAACAAAATATTTTATTATAATTTCAAAATTTCTCATGAGAAACATGTTTAAAACAAAATTCAAATTCTTAGCATTCCCAAAACTGTGTCATAAATGTTCACATTAACATAATATTAGTAGATATAAAAACACAAAAGAGCAATCTAGACATAATTGCTCAAAATAGAGCTAAAATTTGGACAATGTACTACTCAAATTGTGTATTAAATCATTGTTACAAAATCAACATTTATGTCTTTTGTAGATTGTTTCATTCAACAAATTTTCATTATGATGTCATAGCCTTTTTCATGACATAATGCTTTTAGAAAAAATGTCGAGAAATTTTTGGTGGTTTGTTGGAAGAAAGAATTGATAGTACTTTCTAACTCTCAACCAAGAAAATAAGAGGAAATATCATTGAGAAAATGGAGTCTGACTCTTAATGAAGAACCAAGAAAGCCATAGCTTATAGCCAACATTGTTGGAACTTGGAGGGAGCTAAATGTTCATTGTGTGGAGTGGCCGTGGAGAACTAATTAAAGTGTGGAGCTGCCATAGAGTCGTGGAGAAGGTTGTATAGTGAAAATGCAAAGTTAAATATTTACGGTGAGGGCTAATATAAAAAAAAACTATTTTTAACCCTAGTTTGGATTCTGATATGTTCAATGCGATACTTGTTTGTCCTGGCCATTTTTTTTGTGTTTTCTCCAAACCGGACATGGTAAGAAATAACTATGTTTGGTTGCAGAGAAGAAGAAATAACTATGTTTGGTTAACTAATGTATGTGTCTCAATTTGAGGCATGATAAGTTATAATCTTCATTGCATGTCATAAACATAGAATATTAGAAGTGAATTTCCTAACCAAGAAAAAATGTTTTGTTCACAACAAAGTGATAGATGTAATTGTCAAGACCAGTATGTCAACAATTACAAGATTATAAAGTCATGGAATGTATGGAATCTCCAAGTTAAGATCACAGTGAACCAATGAACATGTCTCTCAAATTTTATTGTTTATGATGACGAAAAGTGCAAAATGTATATGTTTTTTAAATCTTAGAGACAAAAACTCATTTATATCTTGAGAATTTCATTGGGCAATAAAAATACTATTTTAATAGGCTAATTTTTATTTATTCACGTCACTTCACTTCGAAAAAGATAATCAATTAAGAATTCAATTTTGGAAATTTTTTACATGAACACCATCTACACAAATTGTAGTATATGATTTTTTTTTTTATGAAATAAAATAATTTTTATCTCATTTTAATTTCACTAATTAAAACACCATATGTTTTATTAACACCTTTGTGTGTTCAACATTCTCTCTTTCATGCTTTATTAGACAAAAAAAACCAAAATTATCTTTTTGAAGAGGAAGGTTCAAAGTTATGAATATGATATTTGTTATTATTTTGTTTTTTAACATGTAGATTTATTTTTAGGAACATACATATATGCACACACATGTAATTTTTATCGTGTAAATTTTAAGATGAAATTTGTTTTCATAAATTTTAAAATGCAACACACACTCGTGTAATTTTTAGGATGTAGATTTCTTTTCATATATTTTAATTTAATTCCTCAACATAGTTTTAAGATGTAGATTCACTTTAATATATTTTAAAATGCCCCCTCACTCCCACAAGTTCATTTCATAGAAACAAAATTAAAAATTAAAATTATATTGAAAATTTAAAAAAAGTATATCAACACAAAGTAGATTCAATGTTGGTTCTAGTGGTAGTAGGTCTAACCATTGTCTTATACGATTTGTAGGAAGTTGAAGTTGCATACAAATGGTATAGAGTGATGTCATTAGCATTGATTGTGCACTCTCAATGGAGAATAGACTCTTGGTTGAAAGATAAAACAAATTCTTGGTCAAACTTAAAAAAATTCAATTGCGAGTTTAAACTAACTCTCAATCAAGGGTTTATGTCCCACAAACTCTTAATTGCGATGTGCTTAATCCCCTAGTGAGATTTTACACAAATCTTTGGGCAAGAAGTTGGGGAAGCCAATCCCCTTGCCATCGGTGTGTTTGAAACACCATTATGAGGTATTTATACTCTTGATTGAGAGTATTTGTTTCCAAAAGGGAATTTCAAATGCAAATAAATGGAAAACTAGCACATGCAAAATAAGGAAAAAACAAAACATACTAAGAAAGGAGAGGAAAAAAACATGTAATAATTTGCTTTTAAATATTTTTTTCAAGCAGTTTGAATATAAATCTTTGTTGAAATAAATAACAAATACAAAGAAATTAGACAATTAAACGTATGCAACACTTTTACTTTATCTATTTATTAGTTTTTGTTTTTCATTTCAATTGTATTCTTTTATTTAACGATGAAACTTTTATGTAATTGAGAGACCACACGTGAAAATTAAGTGCAATTGAATTTTTATAAGATTTAATATAACATTTTGATATATAATATCTTGTTAGTGCATAGATTAAACATGATTTATTTATACAATAATTGACTCTTCAACAATACAAAATGGAATTAAAATTAAGCATCACATTATAGTGCAAGAAATTGACGAATTATACTAATGAAAATTAAGCATCAATTGAAATCAATGAAAGTAAAAAAAAAACAATATTGAATACAAAATATCGAAAGACATACAAAGCATAAGAATATGAAAGATATACCATCTCAGCATAAGGCAATGACAAAGGATTTGAACTAGTGGATGCATCAAAGGATGTCAAGGCTAATGGGTTTTGCTGCAGAACCTGCTTCTATGTATCGATGCATAGTAATGTAGCGCTAGTGGTGCTACACGTGACCATATATTCTTGGGACTTA
>SNQJ01S0012063.1:233025-259741 GCA_010110895.2 Picea sitchensis | reverse complement strand
GAAAATTGAATGAGCATGAAATCAATTATGTGACCCATGATATAGAATTGGCTTCCATAGTGCATTCTTTAAAAATGTGGAGGAATTACCTCCTAGGTAGGATATTTGTGCTTATGACAAACCATAGTGGGTTGAGGTATTTGTTTGATCCACCAAAAATCAATGCTAGAAAAGCTAGATGGATGGCTCTCCTTAATGAGTTTGATTTTGAAATCAAACATATCAAAGGAAAATAAAATAGGATGGTTGATGCCCTTAGTAGAAGTGTGAAATTGATTCACTTGGTAGTTGTAAGCACCTGTGAAATGAATGTCAAGGAGAGAGTCAAAAGTGTAGAAGAAACATATGCATTTTTTGAGATTGTAAAATCGTACTTAGAACAAGATCCCACATGATTGAAGTATGAAGGTTATCAATTGTTGAACGATGGCCTGCTAACTTACAAAAGTAGGTTGTATATATTGAATTGTGATGACTTGAAGAGGTTCATGATGGATGAACTACACAAAATATCATATACTGGTCATCTTGGTCATCAGAAGATGATCACATCCACTAGGAAACTATTATATTGGCCCAGACTGAAAAAGGACATAGCTGATTACTTAGCCAAGTGTCTAGAATGTCAATAGGTTAAGGAGGAGCACATACATCCAACAGGGATTTTGCAACCCCTACCAATCCCATAATGGAAATGGGAAACCATCTCCATGTATTTCATCACATGATTACCAAAATTATCCAAACAGAATGATGCCATCTTGGTAGTTGTGGAAAAATTGAGAACGATTGCTCACTTTACTCCCGTCAAGTCAAATTTCAAGGAAATAAATATTTCCAGTATTTACATGAAATAAATATTTAGGTTGCATGGCATGCCTAAGGAGATCATATTTGACAGAGACACAAAATTTGCTTCAAGCTTTTGGAATTATTTGTTTGTTGGTTTTGAAACTAAATTTCTATTTAGTACAGCCTATCACCCTCAAACTGATGGGAATATGGAGATGGTAAACCAAGTGTTAGAGGACATGTTAATGATGCATTTAATGAATTATCCTAAGAAGTAGGAAGACTACCTACCGCTGGTAGAGTTTGCCTACAACAATGGCTATAAAGAGTCATTGAAGATGAGCCTTTTTGAGGCCCTCTATGGAAGATAGTGCAAGATTCCCATCAACTGAGATAACCCAATAGATAGAATTACAATTGGGCCAGACATGATGAAATAAATGGAACAACAAGTAATTCAGATAAAGAATAATATGAAAAAATCTTAGGATAGACATCAAAGCTATGCAGATAGAAAGAGGATTCCTAGAGAGTTCAAAATAGGGGATCATGTGTATCTTAGAGTTAGACCCAGGAAAAACTCCTTGAGAATGGGAGCTTGTGCCAAGCTGGCACCTTGGTATTGTGGACCCTTTGAAATTTTGGATAGAGTGGGACCGATAGCATACAGATTAATGATTCCTCCCACAATGAAGACACATAATGTTTTCCATGTTTCATTATTGAAGAAATATGTACACGATTCTAATCATATAATTGACTGGTCTGTGATTCAGGTGGAACTAGATGGAGAATTCCTGATAGAACCTCAATGCATAATAAATAGGAAGGAAACCCCAATTAGGAACAAAACCATTGCACAGGTCAAGCTGAAGTGGAAACACTTTTCCCCAGATGAGGCTACATGGGAAATGGCGGATGCCATGAAACATGCATTACCCATTTTTGTTTACTTTTGTACATACAAAGCACATCGACATATAGAACATCGAGGACAATGTTCCTCTAAGGGGGAGGGGATTGTAATACCCCTATTTCCGCCATTTTTAAAATATAACTATAACTTGTCGAAAGACTTGTTGATGATTGCAACTATGTGAGACATTCTCCAACTTACAATCATGTGGGATGTGGATCATTGCAGCCATGTGAGATATTCTCTAGCTTACAAGCCTGAGAGAAATCCCTTGAAGAGGGTGTGTGGTTCCTATCTAAGACAGAGCTCGAATGTAGAGATGAAATCCTCCATTCAGAGAGTTGAGAAGAACTCCAGATGATTATCCCATGGGAAAGGCGATCCGCTGAGTTAGACGTGCTTGTGGCTGAGCACAAGGTGAACGTGTGAAATCCCAAAGTGTTGGGTGCATCATCATGAGAACCTAAATGAAGATGATGTATTAGCCTCCTCTAAGAATCATAATTGACGAGAAAATCTAGATGAATCTCCTGTGTGATGCAGTGGGAAAGAAGATCTGTTGAGTGGACGTGCCTGTGGACAAGCACAGGTGAACGTGTGAAGAACCGGTTCTTTTGTGTAATGTAGTAGGCCAGAGATATGGACATTCCTATGGATGTGCCCCTAGTGGATGAGCACTAGTGGATGTATCATATCCCTTTCTATATTTCTCAAGAGTCAGACTTGCCTGTAACCCTAATTGTAATGAAAATGCTACAGGTCGGCCCCACCTTAATTTGACTGGTAATTAATGTAAAAGATAATTAATATGGTTAATATTAATGATATTACAAGCTATTGAGGTTGGCCTTGTTGTGCCAATAGACACTTCTGTTGACAGGTTCAGGTTAGTATAAGTAAAGGTAAATTCCCGATTGAGGAAACACATCTTTCAAGTGAGTTTGGAAATTTTAGCAAGTACACTTTCTTGGGAAAAGTGCACACCTCTCTTGGGCGCTAGTCTTCTAGGGTTTGAGCACCCTCTTGTGTGATAGGTTTAATCTTGGTTGTGAAGGTATTTCTCTTGAGGAATATAGCAAAGTATTTGGATGGGTTTTCTTCCCTTATTGAGAAGGGTTTCCCAGGATACTTCTTGTGTTGTGCATGGTGCTTCTTCTTGTGATCTTGGTTGCTGCAACATTTATGGTTATGGTTAAATGATAAAAATGGAATGAACTTCATGCTTAACCTTGAATATTGAAAAATTAAAATGGTATCAGAGAACAGGTCTTGAAAGAACCCATTGCACAAGCATCCACCAAGTCTCAACTCACCTTTTGTAGAACCGTATGACCCTTCTAGGGTTTCCAAAAAATTTCGTACGACCCTCCTTTAAGTGGTGATCCAGCCCTTAATATTTGGAAACTAGGGATAATTTTTGCATAGAAGAATATGCCCTCTTCCAACGCATCTCCAGAAGCTCTCAAAGTGAAATTATGAGAAAAAATGATTTTTGGCCCTAGGGTTTCTAGGCTGCCGAAATTTCCTGCAGAATATAAATTCTAGATTTTTGAAGAAACGTTTCTCCTGAATTAGCAAGAATCTCTGTGACACTATCAAGTTGATTGTTGGAAGTCATAATTCCAACATAATCCAAGGTTACTAATTCAACCTAATCATTAGGTTTTCAAAATCCAGTTGGCGAGAGTTTGAAGAAACCAATCAAATGAAGAATAGAGCCTTAGTAGAAGATAGACTTGATGGAGAAAGCAACTTCAGATCCTGGAAATCAAGGCTTCAAGTCACCATTGAAGATTATGACCTCTTGGATGTGGTAACGAAAACCCTACCAACCACAACTACAGACATAGAGAAGAAGATAAGAAAGGAAGAAGATATCAAAGCAGGAAAATTAATCATCTACTCAGTAAGAGATCACCTCTTACCTCGTATTTCCAACCTGAAGACAACCTATGATATGTATGAAGCTTTAAAAGGAATGTTTGAAAGTGAAAACACCCTCATAGCTCAAACCTTGAAGAGAGAACTTCAAAGTACTAAGATGATGAAAGGTGACATAGTTTCCATCTTCTTTATGAAGTTATCAGAGATTAAAGAACAACTAGAGACCATCGGAGAAATCATGTCTGATAGAGAACTTGTCTTAAACACTCTCAACAACCTCCCAAAATCATGGGATCCCTTCCTTCAGAGTATCAGTGGAAGAGAATCTCTACCAACATTCGATATTCTATGGACAGATTGTACTCAAGAAGAACTTAGACTTAGAAATAGAGGAGTGGAAGATTCCTCAAAAGAGAATCATGCTCTTGCACTTCATACAAAGAAAGGAGGAAAATTGAAAAAAAAATTCAAGAAAACATTTAAAGGTGAAAAGTCTTCATCAAATCTAGGTTATCAAAGAAGAGATGTTTCAGAAATTCAGTGCTTCATGTGTGATAATTATGGACACTATGAAAGAAACTGTCCAACCAGGAAGAAGGGAAGACAATATGCTTCCATCTCTGACATTGATCTAGACCCACCTCAAAAGAATGAAGAGAAGAGAGAGGAGAAGTAATTCCTCTAAAACTAAAGCATGACTACAAACCAGGTAAATCAATTGATTTCAATTTTTTTTATAGTTGATTGTATTTTTGAATAAATCTCTAGTATGGGAGCCTTCAAAGACTTGGACCATTATCCCTAGTATGGGAGTCCAAACCATATTTAATTGATTATTATGCAAGAACAAGCAGAGACATTGTCCTTAGAAGGAGACACCCATTCAACAAACCTAGAGAATCTCAAATGGAGATTGACAGTAAGATAATACCTTCTCCCCTTTTGGAATCTTAGAGGGAGACATTCATTATTCAAGTTGATCTAGTTGTTCCAGTTGATATGTTCAAATATATTGCAGTAGGGCATAAACGGCCTACCTGAAATCACTCTGCAAGAGGCAAAGAAACTTACAAGCCTCTCAAGGCACATCCCAAGAAAGTAAAAGAGATTTTCAAGCTATCAATCATGAGCCACCTTATTGATCCTGAGCCTCCTTGTCTTAGTGAAGAAACAAGAGAACAGGTATGGAAAGATGCCATAACAGAAGACTGCCAGTATATCTTAAAGAATGATGCATAAGATATTATTCAGGGACCAGAAGGGAAGTATGTGGTAACCTTCAGGTGGATCTATAAGATCAAACATGAAGCTGATGGAAGTGTCTAGAAATACAAAACAAGATCTATAGCCAGAGGTTTCTCAAAAACAGAGGGGGTTTTCTATGATGAGACACTTGATCCAGTAAACCCGTTACACTTCCATACGTACTACCATCCATGAGCTGGAAACTATATCAGATAGATAAATTCTTAATGAGTTTGGAGTTCAACAAGAGTGTTGCTGATCCAAACCTATATCATTATAGTGATGATGATGAAGGCCTGATTTTGGTGACTTATTCAAGAAGTCTTGTTGCTAGATACAAGTAATCCTTGACTTCTGAATTCGATATGAATAATCTGAGTATGATGCACTACTTCTTGGGACAAAAAGTATGACAGAGGACCGATGATATTTTCCTAAGTCAAGGAAAATATATAGTAAAGATACTAAAGAAGTTCAAGTATGACATAATACAAAATCCACCGTGATAAATTTAAAAGGAGAAGATTGATAATGATTCAGACGAGATTGATCCATATTGGATCAATGATGTATCTGGTTAACACCAGAATTTATTCATGCCACACAGTGAATGTGCTTAGTCATTTCATGAGTCAACCGAGACAAACTCACTAGACAACAATAAAACATAAGGCACAGTTGGATATGGCCTGAGATATGCCTCCAGAGTGAACTTGAGTTTGCAGGATATGTCGATTCAGATTGAGAAGAAAGTACAGTGGACTAGAAGAGCACATCCATTTGATGTTCTACCATGAAGTTTGACATGGTTTCCTAATGCAGCAGGAAACATAAATATTTGTGGCCTTGAATACCACAGAAGCAGAGTATGTACCATTGATTGTGCGAAGCAGTATGGCTTCACAAGATTTTGACAGACTTACTTGATCATGAGATGGATCCTATGATGATAACTAAGAGTCGTTTATAAATCTCCTTGAGAACCCAGTGTTTCTTGATGCATCAAAACACTATGAGATGAAATATTCTTATATCAAAGATATGATGCAAAGAAAAATCATACACATGTAGTACCTTCCTACACATGAGAAGATTGCAAACATCTTCACCAAACTTATTTGGTGAGGAATTCATTCCTAGTTGGGAGGGAGTATTGATGAATCCATCCAAGACAAAATTCAGAGTATGTCCATGTGAGACTTGGCATGATGAAGAATGCCTCCCTAGCTGAGAGGGAGTGTTGATATTGATTGCATCTATGTGAGACATTCTCCAACTTACAAACTTGTGAGATTTGGATCATTGCAGACATATGAGATATTATCCAGCTTACAAAATTGAGAGAAAGCCCCTAAAGAGGGTGTGTGGTTCCTATCTGAGACAAAGATGGAATGTAGAGATGACTTCCTCCATTCAGAGAGTTGAGAAGAACTCCAGATGATTATCTTGTGCGAAAGGCAATTTGTTGAGTTAGACGTGCCTGTGGATGAGCACAAGGTGAACGTGTGAAATCCAAAAATGATGGGTACATCGTCATGAGAACATAAATAAAGATGATGTATTAGCCTCCTCTGAGCAGAAGAATTGATGAGAAACTCTAGATGAATCTCCTGTGTGTTGCAGTGGGAAAGAAGATATGTTGAGTGGACATGCATGTGGACGAGCACAGGTGAACGTTTGAAGAACTGGTTCTTCTGTGTAATGTAGTAGGACAGATATATGGACATCCCTATGAATGTGCTCCTAGTGGATCAACACTAGTGGGTTTATCAGATCCCTTTCTATATTGTTCAAGAGTCAGACCTGCCTATAACCCTAATTGTAATGAAAAGGGTATAGGTCGGCCCCACCTTAATGTGACTGGTAATTAATGTAAAAGATAATTAATCTGGTTAATATTAATGATATTACATGGTAGTGAGGTCAGACTTGTTGTGCCAATAGACACTTCTATTGACAGGTTCAAGTTAGTATAAGTAAAGGTAAATTCCCCATTGAGGAAACATATCTTTCAAGTGAGTTTGGAAATTTCAACAAGTACACCTTCTTGGGAAAAGTGCATACCTCTCTTGGGCTCTAGTCTTCTAGGGTTTGAGCACCCTCTTGTGTGCTAGGTTTTATCTTGGTGGTGAAGATATTTCTCTTGAGGAATATAGCAAAGGGTTTGGCTGGGTTTTCTTCCCTTATTGAGAGGGGTTTCCCATGATACTTCTCGTGTTCTTGTGCATGGTGCTTCTTCTTGTGATCTTGGTTGCTGCAACATTTATAGTTATGGTTAAATGCTAAAAATGGAATGAACTTCATGATTAACATTGACTATTGAAAAATCAACAAGACTGTGGCAGACTATATATGTGTGAATGATGGATTTGATGAACCTTTTGTTATAAAAGGTAATGTATGAATTTTCTGTTATTAATATAAAATGGACAGTGTTGCATAACTGCATAATATAAAATGAATTTTCCAAGATAGACCATGGTGCTATGAGAGAGATGGTGAGGGGAAACAAAAATGGTTGAGCTGAACCCCCACCAAACCAGTACCTGATTGGATTTAATGGCTCAAACCCAGAACAATCCTCTGACCCATAAATGAACTACCAGCCAGACTGGTAGCTGGAAGATTCCTCCTCAAGAGTTAATGAGGAGATGGGGCAGAGTACCCATATAAAAGACTTCTATACTTGACCATGAGTTTGGGATTCAGACCCACACAAACTTGCCAAGGAAGGAAAGAAAAGAGGTAATTCGTGGTGGCAGAGGCATATTTGCGAGGAATAAGAGTCGAAAGACCAATATCAAGAAGAGAAGAAAATAGTGCTTGCAACTCTCTGGTTCAAAGGATAACTGAGAAATGAGATCGTTCTGGGTGCAAGAATCTTCTAGCAGGGTTTTTGTTTCAAGTTGATATATGGGGTTGATGAGTGACTATGGAAGTACTTGTGTAGACCTCCTTGCTTGGTACAGAGAAAACCAGTTGCCAAGATCCCGTGGGAGGAGGAGAGTAACCTCCGTCCCTGACTATCGCAGAGAAAGAACAAAGAGTCTCTCACAAAGCATCATGGTCTATCTTGGGGGTGGCCAACGGTAAATCTGTTCAGGATTGGCTTTGCCTATGGTTGGGTGGAAACATGCACCCCTTTCAGTAGTTGCTTCATGATTTTGGTTTTCTAATAAGTAATTTCATACTCTGTGTATTGAAATGGAGATGATGTTTGAATATACATGTCTATAATTGAGTTTTGTATTTAATGAATAAGGTAGAAATGTGTATTGTCTCTCTATGAACCCATTCTTTTGAATGGTATTCTTCTTTCCTAAGCTTAGAAGTTAGAGAGTTATGGGACGTAAGTCTGCAAGAGAGTTGGGGTAGGATTTACTCGAATGCTTAAGTCCCTTCGACCTCTAGAATATACCTTCACAGGAATACTAAGTTCAAACCCTATGAAAGGAGGGAGCCTCCTTCATTTCTTTTATTGGTGTAACCAAAGGATCATTTCCATTTCCTTAACCAATTCACGGCTAAGAGATTAGCACATATCCCATGAGAAATTTTGGAGGACCCATATGGCCAAGGTCTGGGAACCCTGAGCTAGGCCTGAAAGGAGCTAAGAATTTCTAGCTTCGAAACTTTGGGAGTTCAGAGCTCCGAAGAATTTTGAACTTACTATTTGTAAACTAGCTGAAGGAAAATGATTGTTATTGATACCCATGAGGGTGACCGATGCCTGGAGGTTTCCCTAACCGGGGCAGATAGACCTATCCCATCGTTAAACCTTGATCCATTTATCAATCATGAAGTAACATGAGCTGCAGATCCGAGAGTATTCGGGAGTCCCCTGGGTCGTTGGATCTACGCCAAGGTGATTCCGACAAAGTCGTACTTCGGGAAAACAGAGGTGTTACAACACCAAACACCACAAACTCCAGATTTATGAATTGATGTGAGTCATGGATCTGAGGATTTCGTTAAGAACTCCTCTTAACCGTCTGATCATCTAGTGGAGGGACCTGCATAGGGTACTTTGGGAGAGTGGAGTGGCCATAATGTTGAAACCCTCGAAGGTTAGAGTTGCGAAGTGATGAGGACCGTAGATCTAGGGACCCTTTGGGATCTCCCCTGACCCTTATATATAGACCATGGAAAAATTGGCTCTGACCACTCTAGGAGCAAGGAAGAAACCACACCATGAATTCTACGAATGATGAAGTTACAAAGTAATAGAGGTCGTAGGTCAAGGGATCTATGTGGACACATCTCGACCGTAAGATCTAAGGGTGTAGGAAGGCCATTAGTCCAGAGTGATGTGGCACAATGACGTCACCTAGGGTGGCGTGGACCCACGTTGATGTGCCATGTGTCACCTGGATTTGTATGTTTCACAGACCTTATGTGCTCATTAAAACATGACATGTCACCACTATAGGGGCCATGTGTCATCTTTGCCTTACCGTGTGTCACCCATGGTACTTACTTTCTTGTTCCATTTGGCGGGTGAAGTATTCGGGACCCACCCGTCCTTACCTCCATGTTTAATACGTCACCATGTGTGAGGGTGGACCCTTCGAGAGTCCGACACTTCGAGACTCTGAAGGTTTGGAATGTAGTGTCATGGGTAAGTTGAAAAGCCCCGGAGGCTGGAGCCACATGGTGCGATTTCGGGTTCCTTTGGGATTTTTGGAATTCAGGACTTCGGAGGACATGCATGCATAAAGGAAAAGGGGCGTTTTGTGTTGAACACCAAACTCCCCTCTAGCCTGTGTGTTAAATGAATACCACATCTCGCTGTTGGATTGGATAATGGGTGGAACTCCCTCGTGGATGTAGGAACTTGGGGATGGTATGAATGAGGTGGAGACACATGGGCACCATGTGGCCTATGTATGATAAATGCTTGAAGAGATTTGGGAGGCCATAAATAACAATCCAGAGCTCAATTTTGAGTATGGTAGTGATCATTAAAGTGCCTACGGTTGATTAGAAAAGGATGGAGATATTAGAGAGATGATTTGAGATGAGAAAAGTAAGTGAAATTTTGATGCCCTATCCCTAAAAGGGTACTTAGGGGTAAGGTGTGTTACAACGATCCTGCGCTTCCATGCAGTCCTAGATGAAATCACTCATCAAGTATCTAGGGAAACAAATATTGATGCCTTGGACACATCTCTCTACTTCCAGGATTACCCTTAGTGGGCACTCATCGTTTTGACAGTTCCACATCAACTTGAAAGTTGTATAGAAAATAAAGACTCACTCTAAACAAACCAAGAAAGGGAAGATAGACTAAAACAAAATCAACAATGAAAACCGGACAATACAAAGAGATTTTACCCTGGAAACCCTTAACCAGGAAAACCAACATTCATTGAGCATCTCCTATTCTCTTGTTGTATTATTAATTCATAGAATAAAGAGTTACAAGACTAGTCTTAGTCTACACTTAGGACAAAATAATCATCCTACTCGCTTGCTTTACATAAGAACAACCTTGCAGCCAATTCAAATTGCATCTACATGACCCTCATGATTTTTCTAAATATTAAATTTTATTGTATTACACAATACCATATTTATAGAATTTATGGTAGGGAAAATCCTAAATTATTGCACCCAAAAATGGTTACAGATCCATGAAGATGATTTTATGCAGTTCCATGAATCTTAGAATTTTGTTACAATCGACTACCATTCGAACTACAGTCAATTGTGAGCTAGTCGACCAACAATCGAACTTCAATCAATCTTCAATCGGTTGTCACTCGACCTCTCATCAACCTCCTATTCGATGAACTTCGACCTCTTGGTTGATCACTTCAACCTTCGAATTTCGATCGGCTTGACTTATATATCTATTTTAATATCTCCCATTCGATCCACCTCGACTTGCCAATCAGTTGATTGTTATTTCATTACAAAGAATATAAAAACACAACATTCTCCCACTTGTTTTCTTTTTTGATACATGATAACATGAACTTTTGATCACTGACCCAGGGAAGAGATTCCATTGCTTCTCTACACCAAGAGAAATTTACAACACTTACATACTTGGTCAAAGAATATGCTATGTTTTTCAAAATGCCTACTTTCTCCAACAACACCTTGCTTCTTTCCACCATATCTCTCAAAAAATGGTATTGTACATCAATATGCTTCGTCCTGGAATGGTAAGGTTCTTTGCCAAAAATATTGTGCTTTGACTGTTGTAATTTATCTTAATAGCTTGTGCTTGAACCCAAGCTTTGAACATAGTCGATGCAACCATATGCCTTCTTCACTTGCATGAGTGTTTGTGATGCATTTAGCTTCTATTTTTGAAAAGGGTATTGTCGCCTTCCTCTAACTCATCCAATTGATTTCTCCACTGAACATCGTAAACACATGTCCACTAGTCGACCTTCTTCGATATAGATCTCTAGCCTAGTCACCGTCGAAAAAACCATGTATATTCACTTTCCCATTGACTTCAGGATTCTCTTAGTAGAAGATTGAATATTCTATTGTGCCATGCAAATACCTAAACACTCTCTTGATAATAGTCCAATGCTCTTTCCTAGGTGTCAACATGTATATACTCAATACTCCCACTACATGAGCAATATCCGATAGACTGTAAACTATTCCATGCATCAAACTACCAATAGCACTAACATAGGGAACACGTGCCATGTCTATTTTTTCTTACGTCTTTGGACATTGTTCAACAATTAATTTTGTCCCTACATGTATAGGTACTTTAACTGATTTTTATTCTTTCATGTTGAAATGCTTTAAGACTATTTCAATTTACTTTCTATGATTTAACCAAATATTTATAACTACCTAATCTCTCTTGATATCCATTCTCAGAATGGAGTTCATTGCACCGATATCCTTTAGGCCAAACTTGGAGTCACCTCCTTTATTGCGTCCATGTTGTTTTCAATCAGCAACATGTCATCGACACACAAGGCTACATATATGAAACAACCTCCTTCTTCCTTGGAATACACATAATGGTCAACCTCACTTCTCACAAATACCAAACTAAGGATGTATGTGTAAAAAATTTGGTACCACATCCTTGCTGATTCCTTTAGACCATAAAGGGATCTCTTCAATTTTCACCCTATCTCTTTTGTTCCCTTTACTACAAATCCTTCAGGTTGTTTCACATAGATTTATTCTTTCAATTCCTCGAGTAGGAACACTTTCTTCACATCCATTTGTTCTATATTAAGATCAAATGTTGCAGACAAAGACATTAGTAGTCTAATGGAAGTTAATTTTGCAACAAGGAAAAAATCTCACCAAATTCGACTCCCTCGACTTGGGAATATTCTTTTGCTACCAATCGAGCTTTGAATTTCTTGACCTGACTTGCCGCGTTCAAATTTTTCTTAAACACCCACTTTCTACTAGCAGGTTTCCTTCCATTATGTAATTCTAACAAATCCCATGTCTTACTTTTGTGCAAGGATTCCATTTATTTGACCATGGCCTCCCTCCAAAGTTTACCCTCTGTCGAGTCCACTGCCTCTCTGAGCAGCCTTGGCTTATCATTAGTGGTAGGTAACACAAATGTAGAACGGAAATTAGGTGAACTATATATTCAACTGGTTTTCTTACTCATTTAGACCTCCTTACAACCAAAGTTGGCGATTCCACCTCTTCATCTAATTCAGTCAACTCGTTTGAATGAAATTCATCATTCCTTAGCTCAACCACCAATTTCTATGGTTCTTTCTCTCTTTGAGCTCCTTCAATCAAGAAAGTTCCTCCAAATTCATTGAAGATCACATCTTCACTATACACTATTTTTATTAACATTGAATCCCATAGCTTATATCCTTTCAATCCATTCTTGTATCAAATGAATATACACTTTCCTTCTTTATTTTTCATCTTGTTCCCCTTTTCTTTGGGAACATGTACAAGTGCATCACAACCAAAAACTATGAGATGTGAGAGGATGTTTCTTACAAAACCATACCTCGTGTGGATTTGAGTTGAATAGCCCTGATTAAGGAGACCTATTTACCAAATATTTTGCAGTGTCGACTGTCTCTTCCCATAATTCATGTGTGCGCCCGACACCTATGAGCATGTTCCTTTCCTTTTCATCAATTTCATGTTCATTCCTTCAATAAATCCATTTTTTTGTAGGTTATAGGGTGTGGTATTTTGGTGTGTCATTCCACATTGCTTGCAGAACTACACAAAATCCTTACCAAAAACTCACCTCCATTGTCAGTTCTCAACACCATGATCTTCTTATCTGTTTGGTTTTCCAAAAGAGATTTAAACTCTTTGAATTTCTTAAAAACCTCTAATTTCTTCCTCAGGAAATATAGCCATGTCTTATTGGAAAAATAATTTATGAAGGAGACATAATACATAGATCCTCCTAGTGAAGGGACCGATACAGACCCCAAAACATCGCTATGTATCAATTCTAGAATATATTTTTCCGGTGTAGCTCCAGATGGGAATCTAACATGATTTTGTTTCCCATATATCAAATGTTCACAAAAATCGACTTCTAAATTACAATCTACAAAATATTCTACCATACCTTTGCTTTTCATAGCTCAAATTCCTTTTTCACCAACAAGTCCCATTCTTTGGTCCCATAACATGGTCAGGTCGACTTGATGATGACTAGTTGAGTTGATTAGAATCGAATCATCCCATGAGTCAAGTCGACTTCAATAATTTTTTTTTTATGCATCTAGTTAAGTTGACATTCACCAACAACTTTGTAAAGGGTTCCAAGACAAAATCCTTTCATTAATACCATCACTCCCCTAATCATTTTGCATGTATCCTTTTGAAATAAAGTGTGCACTCCTGCATCACACATTTTACTGATAAATATCAGATTTATTTCAAAATATGGAATATGTAGCACACCTGGAAGGGTTCTACACCTCCCATATTGTAGCATCAGTCAGAATCTTCCTTTTCCAACAATTTTGGTTGTCGGGTCATCCCCCAATAATACATCTCCTCCTTCATTTCTCTCATATTCATAGAATTGTTCTTTTTGAGGTGTCATATGAAAATATGCACTTGAGTCAAACAACCAAACATCCTGATCTGACTGTGTACTAGTTGATGCCAGATACACATATCCTCCTTTTTATGGAGTAGCATTTCTCTCAGTCGAATGCTTCTCATAGAATCCTAGACTGATCTCAGTTTCTTTCAACTTGCAATTTCTCTTGTAATTCTCAACTTTACCACATTTCTAGCATCTTCTTGTTGACTAAATCATGGATTTTGATCCACCCTTCAACTTCGACTGTGAATTTCTACCGTAGAATGATCCTTTACCTATGTCGATTGGTCGACCTCTCACCACAAGGTATATGTCATTGATCCTTCCATGTTCCTTCACTTCATTTTCTCTGACAACAAATATGAAACCACATATTCAAGCATTAATGTGGTCGAATTATCTCGATAGCCATGACTAAGCTATCCCAAGAGTCTGGTAAAGAACACAATAGACTTATAATTTCTCCTCCTCAGTGATTTTAATATCCACATACAACAATTGACTTATTATAGTATTGAATGCATTCAGGTGATTTGTTACTGAGCTCCCATCACTCATCCTCAGAATATACAATTTATTCCGAAGAAATAACTTTTTTACCAGGGATTTTGACTAGTACAATATTCCCAAATTGTCCCATATATTCTTTGTTGTGTCTTCGCTTGAGACATTTAGTAATATCGAATCCGCAAGATAAAGTCAAATTGTACTCCTTGCTCTCCTCTTGAGTTTCTCCCATTATTCCTTCAACATATCCATTGAAATTGTTCTGGGACTCACAACTACCCACTATTCTCGATCTACAAGGAGATATTCAATTTTAAGCTTCCAAAGATCAAAATTCTATCCATTAAAATTTTCAATCTCTATTCTCGAACTTCTTTCCATTATTTTAAGTACCTTTACAAATCATTTCCTTAGGACTCCTACTAAACCTAGGTTTATATTAGATCCAAGATCTTCTTAACCTTTCTCTAATACCACTTGTACAGATAAACATATATGCTCTGATACCACTTGTAGAGAAAATAAGGACTCATTCTAAACCAACCAGGAAAGTGAAGACATATTCAAACAAAATAAGCAATGAAAATCACACAATACATAGAGATTTTACATTGGAAACCCTTAACCAAGTGTTGACGAGTCCAAATGGTCTGTCAAGCAAGTAAGGGAGAATGCTTGATGGCAGGTCCCAACAAAACCTACTCTCATTTGGTGTAGTGTTTCCAATGAGTATGTGGGCCTGGTTGCTGCTCAGAATTAAAAGAAGAAAAATGGGAAAGATAGTGAATTGTCCCACAAAGAGTTCTAATTAATCCCAAGTCTAATATAATTGAAAGAAAACTAGTCTAATCTAACCTAATTAATCCTAAGTCTAATCTAACTGAAAGAAAACTAATCTAACCTAGCCTATCTCGGGAGAAATCTAACTAAATGAGTATGGTGAAATACAATATCATCAGAACCATAAATAATTCATGTATGCTAATGATAAGTGATAATAAAAAATGATACAAATACATAAACAATTAGTTGTACAATGCATTCATAACATTATTTTTGTACTCATAAGGAAACATATGACAACATGAGCATATAGAATAGAATGAAGAAATAGTTCATACAACATAATTCTATGCTACTTAGGAAGAAGACAAATACACAAAGAATGGTCTCATATACATTCACCAAAAGTCACAAATTTCCAAAATGCCTCTTTCTCTTTATTCATTCAGAAGTAAGAATACTAATTATCATTCACAAAGGGAAAAAGTCCCATTTTACATTCAACAAGCTCTCTTTTATTAAAAAAGAGAGGCTCTTCAACTCTCGTGGTTGTTCATTTCATTTCCCCCTATTTTATTTCACATTTTTGAAAATGAATATGTGAGAGTTTCAAATGGAAGCTGAAGAAACTCCTGAGTGGTTATTCTCACACTTAGCCAGTTTACAAATGATATTCATCTAAAATGTTATTCACTCTTCCTGTTGGTGTTTCTTCTAAATTCCTTGAGTCATTCTGAGCATTTATAGCTTTAGCCTATTGAATGAGATCATTTTGGATCCTTCTCCTCTGTCTTAGCTTTGAATCATTCCCATGTTGGTTCGATTTTGATTCTTGTAACTTGAGTTATAGTTGTTTGAACATGGCCTAACTCGTCCTTCAATTAAATTTGGGCTTCTTCTGTGTTCTACATTTTCAAAGAATTTTTGTTCTTAATATGCCAACATTTTATATTCCATCATGTTCTTTTCTCTTCCATATTTACGACGAGCTATCATGGGTTTGATTTTGTTTTCTGTAGCCCTAGATATGGCTCTTTGAAGTTTGCACAATCAATTTTTCCACCAAATTCGTGGTCTGTTGTTTTCTACATTTTATGATATTCTTCGTCACTTTTTTTTTCATGAATACCTCTACCACTGCATTCCTCTATCTGATACCTTTCCAACGAGGTGTCACGGGCTCAATTCTGACACCTACAACCCAAGTTACGCTCGTTTGAAAAATGTCGCTCAACAACCATCAATCATGTCTGTGGGTGAATATGGGCCTTTGATCCTTAGCGTGCAAATAGAAATCCCACATGCAAAAGAAAATCCAACACTTAGTGGTTTAAATGGTCTTATCCTATATAGCTTTAATTTGAATAAGAACCTGGTAAGACATAAGACCAATGGTTTGTAATATAATTTTAGCTAATTTTCCTCCTAAAAATTAGGGCAATAAAAGAATAAAATAAAATAGAAAATAACACAATTAATTACATTAACTTATGTTAATTACAAGTAATAAACAAAATTAATAAATTTATCCTTAATCTTATGTGAAAGTTAATGAAAATCAAAATCAAAATTAATCTAATTAACCCCCACTAAAAAATAAAATTACTAAAATTAAAATAATAAAATAATAAAATATTCCCCCAATTCCCATGAAAGTAGGAAATAATAAAATCAAAATGAAAAACAAATTAAAAAGTAATCAATAAAAATAAATAAAATAAAATAAATAAATATAAAAGTTAAAAAAAATTCCCCCCTCCCCAGCCTCGGGGGGAATCTCAAGTGGAAAGTGTCGTGATATGAATTGTTTTGTTTGATGAGGTTAAGAGTTCAAATCCCCCCAATTTACCCGTGCCTATTGAAGGGGCATACATATGGTACCTGGAGGTTATAGTGGTAGTAGTCAGAATCGACCCCGTGTCACGTGAGTATGCGAATAACCCAGTTGTTGATTCCTCTAGTGATAAAATAATAATAATAATTTCCCCCTCCCCACCAAAATAAACATAGTCTAAGGTATTCTTTGTGGGATATGAAATCCCCATAGTCTTCAACAACGATATTCCCCAATTCCCCCAATTCCCCCAACCAAGGTCTTTGTCGTTGGCACGTGAGATAGGTCAGGCTTATTAAATGAACTTCCAAATAAATTTATTAAAAAGGTATGTTGGAAGGTTGGTTGTTGAGTCTCATGGTAAAGGAGGAAGTACACCTAAGTAACTTCTCTGATGGTGAATACCATTTCCCAAGTTTAGTCTTGTGATATAATAAAATGGTTATAAATAATCATTTAATAAGGTGAATACCATTTCCCAAGTTTAGTCTTGAGATATAATAAAATATTAATAAAGGTTCTGAAGGTGCTCAGGAGGAGGGATAGGGATTCCAAAGAAATAGGAAGAATTCCCAAAAAATAGGAAGGTATCTTAAATGTTAATTTCTTTGTGGGAATTATCACAAAGAACATGAGAAGACCAATGGGGGTGGATTTATGATGTTACGTTAGATTTTGGTAGGTGAGGGAAAAAAAGAAGAAAAAAAGGTTAAAATAAAACTAAATCAAAAGAGGAAAAATAGAATGGGTATGTACAACTTAGGGTTTATGGAGGTAAAAGGGAAAAATAAAATTACAATTAGAATGAAAAAATGAAATATATATATATATACAACCTGAGTGGGCCTAATGGTTAAGAACATGTGTTTCCTCTTAAGAGGTCACAATTTCAAATCCAGAGGGGGGTAGGGTATGTATACCTCCGTAGACTTTACCAGTCAAATCGTTGGGCAGAGGGGGTCCCTTGTCCCACAATCAAGGGGGTCTCATACACCAGTTTGATGTCTGGCTTGGTCGTGACCTTAAAAATGAATTATATATATATATATATATATAAAGAAAAAATAAAAGTTAAATTTAAATGAATATATATAAAAAAGGATGTACATATTACACCTTAGGTCTTGGTCAAAACACACTAGGTAACAAATGGGTTGTTTATTTAACATAAATGGTTTATCCATGTATAAATGTACTCACCCCATGTAAAATAAATATCTAGTGTGAATTAGTTTTCCTAAAAAATATCTAATATAATTCTAGGGGAAAACCATGGGGAAAAAAACCACGGACAATACCATGTGGTTTTGCAAAACCATGGGAAAAATGAACATAAATAATTACAAAATAAATAAAATTAAAATTTATACAAAAAATATGTAGAAAAAAATAAAATAAAATTACAAATTAGGAAATTATGCCAAATTACACATGTCAAGGTTCCCTCATGGTTCCACTGGTTAGGGTTACACACTTAGGGGTCGAAATTAGGAATAAGACATATAAGGTAGGATTTAATAAATAAGGTGTCAAGGAGAGGAGTTAGTTCATATGATAACCAAGAACACTGCGATTCAACTGAAAAGTGACGAAGGGGAAGAATATGACACTTCATGTGATGAATCAACATCACAAGTAGAAATGAATGGAAAAAGGAGATTGATGCCAACCAATCACATGACACACATCAGTCTAATAAAGATGCACATATTAGAGGGAAAAGATGCTAATATTGCGAGGAGTGGGAATACATCCAAGTCAAGGAAAAGTTCCTTACGCCAAACCACTATGCATGATACAAATGTGATAGATAGTGAACAAGCATCAGGAAATGGCATGACAAGGAATTACAACCAAGAAGATGAATGGGATTTTGGCCTCGTCTTTGGTGAGAGGGAAAACCGAAAAAAGGAATCTGGTAGAGACAAATCTGAAGAGGCTTGGGGATAGGCCTACAAGAAATGTAGATCCAACAGCCTTAGGGGATTTGGACATCGAAGCAACTGTAATCCAAGGTAATTTTATTCCCGATAAGAGGAAGCTCGGGTAAGAATCAAGATCAAGTCTCTGGGTAAGGATCGAGAGATTCCCCCACTTGCATCTCAAGGCTAGAGTGATCATGCAAACAGAGTGACCCTACGAACTTTCTCCTCCAAAATAGAAAAAATAGATTAATCATGCAAACAAAAGAATACTCGTCAACACCATAAACATTAGGTTCTTCAAAAATAATCATGGGTGGATATAGATAAGTGTCTTGATACTACATGTGCCAAGTCTCAACTCAAAAGATGGATTAATTATTTTATGATTCAAACATAGAGTTCGAAATAGAAGATTAGTATCCATGTGCAAAAGCATAAATATGACGATATGAAGCACCATATGCAAGCATGAAGATGCATAGTTCGAGTTACTCAATAATAAAAAACATCATCGAAAAACTCATTCAAGACATGCAATAGAAAATCAAACCATGCAACCACATAGAATCAACAAGCGCTTTGGAATCGTCTAAAGATATGATGATAATGTGTCAATTCCATCATACAAATATCAACAAAACAACGTAGGTCAAGAACCATCATAAATAAATTTGAAATTATAAGAGAAAAAGGAATAATCAACCTCCATCAAAGAAAATCATCAATCAAGATCAAACCACCCAAGTCCCTCAAGGTAGACAAGAATTAACATTATTCCCAAGCAATAGAGTATAGGCAATAGGATTGAAATTTTAGTAAAGGGTCCATTTTCTTTTACTTGTATAGTAGGGGGGCCCTTTCCTTTTGCTTGTAAAAACAAAATTAAAGGGGGTTGTTGCGGCTTCAACAAATGGAGACACATGGGAAGAAACATTTATCTCTATAAATAGAAGTCTAGGGACTTTACTTCAAATATGAATTTTAAAGATAAGTTTAGCAAAATGCAGATAATTTTCCAATAATCATGGGTACCACGATGATTCCAACTTTCTAAAATATATAACCCAATATTTCTAGTATTTGTAATCTAACACACCCTTTTCAAAGAGAAAATTAGTGAGGTAAATTAATTTATTGGTGACACACTTCAGATTGGTTTTGGTTCAACAATGGGTTTTCACTTTTCATAACAAGAAATTATCTACATAAGTGTGTTCATCATCTCTCTTTTTCCGACATTGTTTCATTTCCATTGAGTGTCCATAGCCTCAACGAAGTTTCCTTGGTACCATACAAGAATAGCCTCGCTACCAACAAGCATCCATAGCTCCAACGAGTTTACTTGTACTTTCCACACTATCAATAGTGCTTCCAACTTCATTTTTATTTCAAAACATGCTCAGCCTTTTAGATTTGTATATAGATATGCATTTGCACATTGGGTGTGAATGAAGCGGGGTGATACAAGAGTTGCTTTGATTTTCTAGGTAGATGTTATGCATTTTAGTTTAACCCATAGGTCTCCCCAAAAACTGTCACAATATTGACCATTTTATTAATATGAAGTGAGTGGAGCTCAAAGAAAATTGTAGATAGACACTTTCCTATATTTATGAATTATCATGGTATGTTCAATGGGAACATGTGTTCCACCACAACTATCAGTCCATACCTACAACTAAGAAATTCATGAATGTTCATCCAGATAGAGAAACCCATGCATCTCATGACTTGTAATTTTTTTTCAGTGTGTGACTAGAATTGGATCAACCCCATTCAAATTTTAAAAAGTAACCCTCAAGGTAGACAAGGAAGTCAAATCATCTCAGGGAACATACCGACGTTCAACTTAAAAGATGGAAGAAATATGTACAAGCAGAAAGAAAGACTGAAATCAAAAGTCAATTCATGAAAAAGAAAACTAAACTAAGGGAAGTCTAAAGCTAGAATGTTAGTCCTCAAAAGGATAAAACTCGCTGAAAGATATGAATAAAACCCAACGATAAGTAACAAGTCTAGGGGAACAACAATGAAATCATTTTCAGTGAAATCTTGGAAATTTCTCTAAGGGAAATAATCATTTAAGAAATGTTAACCATTCAATATTAAGCACAATAGAAATATACCTAGGGTAAAGATATGAAATGAAGAACAAACGAGATTACGAGAATTGATAATCTAATGGAAAATATTTGCAACAAAATCCTCCAATCTAACAGTCGCATACAATCTTCCATACAATCTTTTCATTTAGCGCAACAAAACACTCTTCGAGGAATCAAGAAACAATGATCAATGGAGAAGTCTAGTCAATTTTTTTTTGCAAAAATCCCATCACAAACCAATAAGCTCTTAAGACTTCTTGACATAAGAAAGTCCTTTGCACACTTGAAAATAATCAATTTTTTAACAACAAACACATTTCATATTTCTCACAAAAGCACCAATTCCTCTTTGCCATAACAAATATTACTAATACCAAATACTTAGATAATTCAATCTGATAATGCAAAGAAGAGATATTACAACTATGGAGATCATCAAAATAATCATGAGAATGACTCCAAATATCTACTAGATCAGAAAAAAATGAGAATACATGAATGAGACAATATATTTCTGATCACCTGTTGGGTCGGTGACAATATTTATTTATCAATCAAAAAATGTCATCAAGGAATCTTCAGAAGCCAATTTTAGATTAAAACTTCCCTAATTTGACTTCATTGAAGATAAAAATCCCGAGTTCTTGATTGCACACACCATTTCCCAATCTACATAGAAAAAGAGAATGGTGTGATCAACTCTTAGAAAATTAGTTGAATTTTTTTTCCTCTAAATGTCTGACTTATTGAAATGAAATTTAACTAAAAAGAAAAGTAAAGATAAAAAATTAAACTAATATTCAGTAAAACATGCTAAGCTGATGTAAAATTGAACTATATTGGCTGTCATGAAACCATTTTAAATGTCAATGAAATCATCAAGTATTCATATGCTGTCCATTTAACCAAATATCATAGTCTTCCTCCTGAGAAAAAAACACTATGTGCTTTCCCACAATATTCTCTTCAACATGAGAGTTTAGTTTCATTGATTATTCTGAGATTTGGATCCCCTAGAGACTACTTCTCATTCTAGCAATCAGAATCAATCAAATACACGTAGAACCATAAGACTTTGATTCCATCCATGTCCTAAAGATATATGTCTATTGCCAATCTTGTTCATGCTTACAAGATGAATAAAAATCTGATCCAAAATCATCATCCTGAGGTATGTTTTTCCTTTGATTATTAATGACAATGATTTGAAAAATTAGCATGATCATCTTCACCTTTGTGAGAGGCAAGAGGAAATCATTATGAAAAGGGATCAATTAAGATACTATGGAAAGGTGCGAATAGTCTCAGATCACAACCAAGATGAATTGATTCCCCTATAATGAGTAAAATATAGAATTAGAAATCATAGATGAATAAAGTGAGTCAGATATGATTTCTAATTGGAAATAGATTGGCATTTGTCATGATGGGAAAATCCATGAAATCAATATCCTTAATTTCCCAGGAGTGTTCCAAGGAGAGAAACTTATGAATGCCACTTCCTTAAGATTATCAACACCCCTTGAA
This sequence comes from Picea sitchensis, assembly GCA_010110895.2. NCBI lineage: Eukaryota > Viridiplantae > Streptophyta > Pinopsida > Pinales > Pinaceae > Picea > Picea sitchensis. Next base: position 237,180 of record SNQJ01S0012063.1, on the reverse strand, counting down.
CGAAAACTCAATTTATTCATAACTTGGGAAGAAAAGCGTGTTTGGGTCATGTCAGAACATCTTTTATTGTATCTCTCTTACTCGTGAGCTTGTTGACTAACATCAACAATATTAAATAAAGGGATACTTGAATAATAAGACTCTCTACTAATCCAAATTGAATATGAAACAGAAGCAAACATGCTCTGATATATATTTGCTACAACATTTCCTTAATCCCATGAAAAAGTTACTAATAGGGCATAGTTGTTTTAAGTTCAAGGGAAGAGACCTTATGCTCTCTATCTTCCATATGCACATTACCACCATCAATTACTTCAAAAGGGGTCAACCCTATTGAGTTCATTTGAATAGAACAATGTATGTCTTCTTGCAAAATAAAATCATTAAAGAGATCAAGATACAAATAATAATAAGTGGAATAATTAAGATAATTAAAAACTTCTCTTGAACATGGAACATTTTCAACAAGTGACTCCCTGAATGGTATTTCCTCTTCCTTAAGAACATCATCGACTAATTGTGAATCAACATGATTCATACTAGGAATGGTTTCACAATCAACACATTCTTCGTCAACATGGTCTTCCTCCTCCAAGCAAAAAGTGGATTGTTGTGATAAAAGTTGTATGTCTTGTATGTTAATTTCTTCTCTTGAAGTGAAGATATCAACGTAGTTGTCTTGCTACTGCATAATATGATAATATGAAATATACTTCATAGCATACTCATGGTTAGTGATCCAGGATCTTTTCATCGAAGTGACTTATAAATAATTGCATTAAATGAGCATAAATTAAAGTGCACCATTAAAGAAGGAAAAACTCAATAATGAAGAGACATAAGCATCAAATATGAACACAAAAAACTTGATAACGGAGTTCATCCCTGGTGGACTACATCTTCAGGTCCTGCTCTCAATTGGGTAGGCCTTTTTATTAACTCAACAAAATAATTTGGAAAAATACATAAGTATACCTCATTCTGGAATCAAGCTGCAAAATTTTTGCTCAGATCAGAAAACAAACAACACCATTCAATTCGTGGCATCGAATTACCCAAAAATGACTGTCTCCATGCTTCAATTTGACTCTGGCACTCCCGCCTAAGAGAAACTCTATCTTGGTTTCTGTGCCATGAAATCTACAATAAATTCCAAGAAATGCCTCGAAAAATGTGTCGATCGCACCTTCACGTGCCTCTACCCCTTTAGCACTGGGCAAATGTCAAATTTTAAATAAAAATTGCGAGCTTTGTAAACGACAGAGGTCGTAAGCCTATTGGTTAGTGGAGCATGTGTTAAGACATGGATAGAGGGGGAGGTCTCAGGGTTGAGCCCGCGGGCCTCCCCTTTTGGCTTGTTTGTTGTAACATATATATATATTAATACACGAAGGATTTGCCAATTTTAGCAATGGTTGTGATAGTTCCGTTGGGTGCCAGATTTGGTGGGGTCTCATCGGATCTGGCAGGCTCACCAAACCTTTTTTTATATATTTTTTTGAAATTTTGTTCTCAGGCCGTCATTGGGAATTTTCCCACTGCCACGTGGTAGCCCATGACTAGGCCATGTGGTATCCAACCATTGGGCCACGTCAACCAATTGTACAATCACTTGCCACGCCGACATAAAACCTGCCACATCAGCATATGACCTGCCATGTCAACTTGTCGCTTCATTTGCCACATCGCCGTACGGTCTGCCATGTGGTTGTATAGACTGCCACGTGGCACATTTTTACTGGTCCATGAAATGCCCCAAAAATGCTAAATATGAGTGACACGTGGCAGCCTTTGGTGCTGCCATGTCACCATGATAACATCAACATGACTCGTGTCGCCTTGTGCATGTGCCACACATTCTTACGTTATATGTACTGATGCCGACGTCAGCAATACATATGCTGACTCATCCCCTGTTGACTGGGATAGGTTGACCAAACTTTGATCGCGAATATCTTTCGATTCGTAACTCCGTTTGATGATCCGTTTGCATCGTTAGAAATCTTACGACTCGCTCTTCGCGATGGTGACACTTTCACTAAGTTTTGATAACTTTTATTTTTTTCCCTTTCTCTATCTGCTGAGGCCATTCTGAGTTTCTTAAGTTGCTTCTGCGAGTTCTGAGCTGTCCTTAGTATCCTCTGGATCCTTTTTGGATCACGCCTTCCCACTGAGAGATTTTTGGACCACCAAAAGCTTTCATCAATCAACAGATAAGTGAGGGAAGAGTTCCCTCACCTTGTTCTTCTCAATCCACTTTTCCTTGTTTGGATGTGTGCCCTTTAAGCCTACTAAAAGATAATCAACATCACCCCTACGTGAAGTCCTCATCCTTTTGTCCAGGATGATATCTTCCTTTAACTCATCCAAGTACTTAAGAGAAAACTCATCAACTGACGGTATTGAAAGTTCCTCATCTTGATCCATGATCATGGGAGGCTAAAAAAGTTTCAAGTTCTCTACATTTACAATTGAGTAAATCTGCATATAAGGTGAAATATCTAGACGAAAATCATTGGTACCACTTTTCTCCAAAATAGTGAAGGGCTTGAGTTCCTTGACTTCACCCTTCAATCTCTCCTTGCTGATGTGAAGCCATACCTGGTCTCCAACCTGGAACTGATGATCAACCCTTGTTTTTCATGCCGAGATTTATACTGTGATTGAATTTTTGCCAACTGTTCCCTAACTTCTTGGTGTACCTACTGGCTCCTCTGGATGAACTTGCGGGCTCTATCTTCATTTATTTATTCATTTGAATCGACATCTCTCCCATACATCAAATCCAAAGGAAATTTAGGTAGGTACCCAAAACATGTCTCAAACGATGAACACTGAGTAGAGGAATGTAAGGCTTGGTGGTAAACATGATGTACATAGGGTATATGTTCATCCCATAACTTGGGATTCTTGCTGTAGTAACCTCGAAGAAAAAGTACCACTATTTGGTTTACAACCTCTGTCTGTCTATCGTTCTGTGGATGGAAAGCAATGCTCCTCTTCAATTTGGTGTTCATCATTCTCCACAATTTTCTCCAAAAATTCCCAAGGGATTGAGTATCTCGATCCGAGATAATGGATTTGGGTAACCCAAAGTGAACCCTAACATACTGAAAGAAGAGATTAGTAGTCTGCTCAACAATGATCTTCTTTTTACATGTCTTTAAGATACACATTTTTCTGAACCTATCCACTACAACATACAAATAGTCATGACCCCCTTTCGACATTGGTAAACCCCCTACAAAATCCATGGAGATACTTTCCCATGGATGGGATGGAACAAGAAGTGGTGAGTATAGCCCCAGTTTTCTATTAGTGGGCTTAAACATAGAACACATCACACACCCCTTTACATATTTAGCTACAATTGCTTTCATTTGAGGCCAGTAACAAAACCTCTGTAAATGAGCCATAGTTTTTCCTACCCCAAAATTCCCATACACAAGAGAAGTGTGAGCTTCTCGTATTACATGGACTCGTTCACTTGTAGGAATACATAGCTTTCCAATATGGTAGAGTAGTTTTCCCTGCAGACAATAGTTCTCTACATGTGCACCATGGGTTAGCTTCTGATATACTTCTTTAAAATCTTCATCAATGGCATATTGTTCCACATAGATACCGTGAGATAAATAAGTATTCTTCAAAATAATAGAAGCATCAATAGGAGGTCTATAAAGCATATCAACTACCTTGTTACTTGTACCCTTTTTGTACTTGATTACCAAATGGAATTGTTGTATAAAACCCATCCATCTGTAATGTCGAGATTGTTGTAGTTTGGTTTGTGCTTGGAGATACTATAAGGGTTGGTGATATGTATGTATGATTGTTTCCTTCCCTAACAAGTAGTGTTTCCATTTCTTTATGCTTTGAACTAATGCGTACAACTCTTTATCATATGTAGGATAGTTATCAACAACTTGGTTAAAAGTTTAGAGTGGTAACATATAGGCTTACGATATTGCATCAATACTGCACCCATGGCGTATCTGCTAGCATCTGTCTCGATCTCAAAGGGCTGTTGAAGATTCAACAGTGCTAATACTAGTGTGGTACTGATCTTTTCCTTCAAAGTGTCGAAAGATTTTTGTTGTTTTCCTCCCCACTGAAAAGTGTTCTTCACACTGGTTAAGGCATGCAAAGGAG
>SNQJ01S0012063.1:201104-226056 GCA_010110895.2 Picea sitchensis | reverse complement strand
TGGATGGAGTGAGCAACACTCTTGTGATTCAGTAGTGACATGATTGCTATGGTATACTAGCTATTTACACATGATTAAGATAGCATTCATATTTGTTGTGGAGCATGAGCAAGCTATTGGAGAGCTTGGATGTGTTGTGACTGTCTGTGGGTCAGTTTGGACAGTGGAAGACAGAAGGGTTCTAAGCACATGAAGAAAAGCAAAACCCTAGTTGCCTAGGAGTAGATACTTGTTACATTATACACTGGCCGCGTTCACACACGGATTGTAGTGAGCCAGGGCACGTGCACACGTGGGCTGCACTACTGATAGGTCACGTACCTGTTGACAGATTGATATCTATTGAGGATTGTTGCCTCATTTCAGTTGGTGCTGAGAATGTAAGCTGAGTCTTGCATATAGAGCTAGTGCTCTTGTAGAGTTGTACTCTATTCAGTTGTTGATGATAAACCCCAAGGATTGTAGTCCGTAATAAAAAGAAAATTGTACATATATCTTGTGTTCTTTGTGATGATGACTTGTTGATGATGACTTGTTGATATATGTTGCTTATATGTGCCTACATCTAATTGGTTATAAATGACAACAATGGGTAATGAATACATGTTGAATGCTAATTGATGAGTTTTTGTGCAAGAGGGAATTTTTGGGGAATAGAGCCCCACACTCATTCACCCACCCCCCCCACCCCCCCCCACTAAGTGTGGTAGGTGTGTCCATCATTAATCCTCCTAAATTGTCCATAAGGTTTTGCAAGATATGGTTATGGGCTTCAACAAATGGGGTTTTAATAGGGTTTTTCAAAAAGGGCTTGAAGGAAGAGCTCGTTTCTTGATAGAATCCTAAAGGATAATTCATTAGTTCTATTAATTGTTCAATAGGTAGCTTAGTAGCAGAGGTAGAATTGACAGGTATATCAACTAGCTCAAGAGATTCACTACCTTCATGAACAACAAAAGGAGAACTTTCCAAATTAGGGTTACTTGAAGAGAAATATATTTGACTTTCTCTGAGATTTCTATAGGTCATGAGATTCTCAGGGTCTGAGTATACTGGAGTACACTCAATATTTGGGTTTCGTCTGGTATATCTTCTGTTAGATGCCATATATTCTTTTTGTGGAGTCGCCCTGTGAAATAATCAACAATTAGGTGCTTGGAACTTGTTCACCTTCGAGTATCATATCTTGCAATGTAGTATCCCCAGGGAAATATGTATTCAAATTATGTTCCCTGACAAGGATTCCATTTCATATGTTATACCTCGATATGTTCCAAGCTATCAATGGAAATATGCCAAGCCATCCCAAGGGCTTAGACTTAGAGCGAGCCTTAAAGCCACGCTGATAACATAATAGATTATGCAAAAATTATGGGTAATTTTTTCTCTCTCTCTTATAGAACTCTCAACCCTCAAACAATACATCAACCAATATCAAAATGTTCAACATTATTCCAAGCCTACAAACATATGTTCAAGACAAAATATTAGTGATAGAGCTTGGGATAAAGATATAGTAAGAGTAGGAAAAATTAAATCACGGAAAACTCTATCCAGTATATTAAATATGTGATAATGAAAATTCATGGGAACATAAGTTGAATAAGATTCCTCCAACCCTTCTTTAATTCTATCATAAAATCGGCCATGGCTAACATAGAATTGATAGAGGGAGTTTAACAGAAAGTAGCATATCGAATGAGAATCATGCATAGAATTTATGTGAAGTGTACTTGCTGAGAGAGTCATTGTGCTAATAAACTTGTTAACTCCAAAAGACAAACCAAAGAACGAGGGTTTGATATAACCATCGCTGTAGACCGAAGTGCCTCATTTTCTTGACAAGCCTCTTGGGGATCATACTTCAAGAAACCATCTTCTTGAGATAGACTAGTGGAATTGAATGTATACATGGGCTAGTACCCACCATGGCATAAGAAAAATCCTCAAGACAATGGTGGAAGCCACTAACATCAACAATATTAACTAAAGGGATACTTGAATAATAAGACTCTTTACTAATTGAAATTGAATATGAAACTAAAGCAGACATGGTCTGATATATATATTTTCTACAACATTTCCTTCATCCCATGAAAAATGATGATAAGGTATAGTTGTATTAAGTTCAAGGGAAGAGACCTTATGCTCTCTATATTCCATATGCACATTACCACCATCAATTACTTCAAAATATGTCAAACCTATTGAGTTCATTTGAATAGAACAATGGGTGTCTTCTTGCAAAATAAAATCATTAAAGAGATCAGGATACAAATAATAATAAGTGAAAGAATTAAGAGAATTAAAATCTTCTCTTGAACATGAAACATTTTCAACAAGTGACTCCCTGAATGTTATTTCCTCTTCCTTAAGCACATCATTGACTAATTGTGAATCAATGGAATTCATACTAGGAATGGTTTCACAATCAACACATTCTTCTTCAACATGGTCTTCCTCTTCCAAGAAAAAAATGGATTGTTGTGATAAAAATGGTATGTCTTGTATGTTAATTTCTTCTCTTGAAAAAAAGAGATCAACATGGTTGTCTTTCTCCTACATAATATGAGAATCTGAAATATACTTCATAGCATACTCATGGTTAGAGGAGAGGAGCACATTAAAATAAATTTTAGAAAAATAAGCTTCACTACTTCACTAAATAATTCACCAGTAGTAGAAAAACATCCTTTCTCTGTAATTTTTATCAAGGGAATTTATAACATAAGGAAAATTCAAGTCAACAAAACTTAATTTCACATTGTCCACCTATGAAGGAGAATTCATTTCATGTGTGTCCTAAATTCCTTGTGATGAAAAATATGATATAGAATAATGATAACCTGATAAATCCATTGATGTGACCCAAAGTGTCCTATTATCAACAAGAAAACCCTCATATTGGTCAAGTACTGAGAAATATGAACTTAAATTTACAACACAAGAGGTATATTTTTCATCATAAGGAATAAAAGGGGGAATGTAATGGTGGGCAGACACATATGTTTATTCCAAAAAATAATTATATCTATGATCTGTATCCCCCATAGTAAATAAAAACCCATAAAAACCAAGTTCAACAAAGTCATTAACATTTCCAACATTCTTATGCAAATCCAAATTAGCTTGTGAAGAAACATTAAAACATGATTTAGATTTTTCATCCACTGACTCATATGTTTCATTAGTAAGAGAAAATAATAATGAAATCAAATCATTGGTAGAGGGAATATCATCCAAAGGATATCAAATCATCGGTAGACGGCCTATCATCCAAAGGAAATCTATAGAAAATATGAATAAGTTTAATAAAAAAATCTTCAAGAGATTCATCTTTGTTCTTCATAAACTCTGATATCTCTGCACATAAATAATCATAATCATAATTCTCAAAATCATGCAAACATTGAAACATAAACTGCTCCCATGTGGGAATAGAGACAACCTACAAAGTCTCACACCGGCTCTTGACTCAGCTTGCAAAAGTGAGAGTGAACAACCTATAAATGACACTTCTATCGATAATATTGTGAGAAGAACAAAATTTCCAGAATTTAAAAGCATGTTTAGATGCAATCGTCTCACCCTAGCCATCAAATTTAATTTGCGACAAGAAATGTAAAATATTTCTAGGAAGTTTGGGAGGTATAATACCAGAAAAAAATCCGTATAAAGGGATATGGGATGGAGCCATTAGTAAATTAAAACAATTTAATCAGAATGACTCCACAGGCTCAACTTGTCATTTGGCCCTTCTTATAGTTCCATTTATGTTGACAAGTCCAAATGCATGTCAAGCAGGTAAGGGAGAACGCCCGATGGAAGGTCCCAATTAGACCTACTATAATGGAGTGGAGAAATTGTTCATACAACATAATTCTATGCTACTCAGACATAAGAAAAATGCACAAATAATAGTCTCATATACATTTACCAAAGTCACAAATTTCTAGAATGGCTCTTTCTCTTTATTCATTCAGAAGTAAGAATACTGTTCATCATTCACAAAGGTAAAAAAAACCTCTTTCACATTCAACGAGCTCTGTTTTATAAAACAAGAGAGACTCTTCATCTCTCGTGGATGTTCATTTCATTTTCCCATAATTTCTTTCATATTTAGAAAATAAATATGCGAGAGTTAAAAATGGAATCTAAAGAGAATCCTGAGTGGCTATTCTCATCCTCAGGAACTTTACAAATGATATTCATCTAAAATGTTATGGACTCCACCTGTTGGTGTTGTCTTCTAAATTCGTTGAGTCATTGTGGGAAATTATGGATTTAGCCCGCTAAACAGGATCATTTTGGATCCTTCTCCTTTGTCTTAACTTTCAATTGTGCCCCTGCTAGTTCAATTTTGTATTAAACATCAGGTTCAATGATTCCCATGAGTTTCACGACATGGGTTAACCCCCTCTCATGGATCCTAACTCTGACAATTGTGGCAGAGACTAATTCATGTGGATTTTGTTCTAAAGGAAATCGTAGTACAACAAATGGTATCAGAGCAATAGGTCTCGAGTTTGAAACTCACTCGGACGAGCTCGGGGGGAGATTGTTGAACATTGGGTTCATTTCTTCTCGTGAATTTCACATAAATGGCTCCCATGTGTGAATAGAGATAACCTACAAAGTCTCACACTAGCTCTTGAATCGGCCTACAAAAGTGAGAGTGAACAATCTGTAAATGACACTTCCATCAATAATATTGTGAGAAGAAAAAAATTCCATAATTTAAAAGCATGTTTAGATGCAGTCGTCTCACCCTTGCCATCAAATTTAATTTGTGACAAGAAATGTAAAATCTTTCTAGGAAGTTTGGGAGGTACAATACCAAAAAAACATCTCTATAAAGGGATATGGGATGGAGACATTAGTAAATTAAAACAATTTAATCAGAATGACTCCATAGACTCATCTTGTCATTTGTCCCTCCTTATAGTTCCATTTATGTTGACAAGTCCAAATGGATTGTCAAGCAGGTAAGGGAGAACGCCCGATGATAGGTCCCAATTATACCAACTCTCGTTTGGTGTAGTGTTTCTGACGAGTATGTGGGACTCGTTGTTGCTCAAAATTAAAAGAACAAAAAGGGGAAAAACAATGAACTATCCCCAAAATAATTCTAATCGGTCCTAAGTCTAATCTAACTAAAACAAAACTAATCTAACCTAACTACTTTTAACCTATCCCGGGAGAAAAACTAATTGAATGAATATAGTGAAAGATAATATCATCAGAACCAGAAATGATTCGTATATGCTAATGATAAGTGATAACAACAATTCTACAATTACATAAACAATTAGTTGCACAATGCATTCATAACAATATTTCTATACTCATAAGTAAACATGTGACAACATGAACATATATAATAGAGTGGAGAAATTGTTCACACAACATAATTCTATGCTACTCAGACAGAAGACAAATGCACAAAGAATAGTCTCACATACATTCACCAAAGCCCCAAATTTCTAGAATGGCTCTTGCTCTTTATTCATTCAGAAGTAAGAATATTGTTCATCATTCACAAAGGGAAAAAGTCATCTTTTACATTCAACGAGCTCTGTTTTATAAAACAAGAGAGACTCTTCAGCTCTCGTGGTTGTTCATTTCATTTTCCCCTAATTTATTTCAGATTTTGAAAATGAATATGCAAGAGTGAAAAATGGAAGCTAAAGAGAATTCAGAGTAGCTATTCTCACCCTCGGGTAGTTTACAAATGATATTTATCTAAAATGTTATTGACTCTGCTTGTTGGTGTTGTCTTCTAAATTCGTCGAGTCATTATGGGAAATTATGGATTTAGCCTGCTGAACGAGATCATTTTGGCTCCTTCTCCTTTTTAATTGTGCCCCTGCCAGTTCAATTTTGTATTGGACATTGGGTTCAACGCTTCCTTGAGTTTCACGACATGGGTTAACCCCCTCTCATAGATCCTAACTCTGACTATTGTGGTAGAGATTAATTCCTATGGGTTTTTGTCTAAAGGAAATTGTAGTCCAAAAAATGGTATCAGAGCGATAGGTCTCAAGTTCGAAACTCGCCCGGACGAGCTGGGGGGTAGATTGTTGGGGATTGGGTTCATTGATTCCCGTGAGTTTCACGACATGGGTTAACCCCCTATAATGGATATTAACTTCAACGATTGTGGAAGAGACTAATTTTTGTTGGTTTTGGGATAACAACAATTGTATTCCAACATTTGTATTCATGTAGGTTGAGTTTCAACTATTTGAACATGACCCAACTCGTCCTTCAATTAAATTCAATATTCTTTTGTGTTATGAATTTTCAGAGAATTTTTATTCTCAATATTCCAATTTTTTTTATTCCATCATGTTCTTCTCTCTTTTATCTTTCCGGTGAGCTATCACGGGCTTGATTTTGTTGCCTGTATCCCCAAATATGGTTGTTTGAAGTTTGCACAGTCATTTCTGCCCCCAAATTAGTGGTCTATTGTTTTCTACCTTTTCTGATGTCCTCTATCACTTTTATGGCATGGATACCTTTTCCACTGCATTTCTATGTCTGATACCATTCCAGCGAGGTGTCATGGGATCAATTTCGATGCCTGCAACTCAAGTTATGCCCATTTGAAAAATGTCGCTCAGTAGTCGTTGATCATGCCTATGGGTGAATCTAGGCCTTTGATATTTAACTTGAAAATATAAATCTCACATGAAAAAGAGAATCCAACAATTAGTGGTTTAAATGGTCTTAGCCTATATAGCTAATTTGAATAAGAACCTAGAAAGGAATAGGACCAATGGCTTGTAATATAATTTTAGCTAATTTCCCTCTCAAAAATTAGGGAAATAACAATAATAAAATAAAATAGGAAATAGCAAAATTAATTACATTAACTTATGTTAATTACGAATAATAAACAAAATTAATAAAATTATCCTTAACCCTATGTGAAAGTTAATCAAAATCAAAATCAAAATTAATCTAATTACCCCCTAGTAAAAACGAAAATTACTAAAATTAAAATAACAAAAAATTAAAATATTCCCCCAATTCAAGTGAAACTAGGAAATAATAAAATAAAAATGAAAAATCAACAAAAATAAAAATAATCATTAAAAATGAATAAAATAAAACAAAAACAAAAATAATAAATAATAAATAAATAAAATAAATAAATAATATTAATAATTTCCCCCTCCACCAAAATTGACATAGTCCAAGGTCTTTGTCGTGGGATATGAAATCCCCATAGTCTTCAATGATGGTACTCCCCCAGTTCCCCCAACCAAGGTCTTCATCGTCAACACGAGAGGTAGGTGAGGCACACTCTAGTTCACTCTCATGATTAATATTAAAATAATATTATAATAAGTTATCAGTGAAATCCTAAAAGGATGCTAGGTATTCTTCAAAAGATAGGGTTGGTTCACCATTTTACTTGGGTAACAACTTCAAGTAGTTTTTAGGGAGGTCATGGACATGCATAGGCATATTCAAAGGGACGAATCTGGCCATGACCCAAGGGTTTAAACACGGTGGGGGAGGTTGATTTCCCCCAGCTCTTCCTCCTCCTAAATTGGCCATAAGGCTTTGCAAGATATGGTTATGGGCTTTGACATATAGGGTTTTAATAGGGGTTTTCAGAATGGGATTGAAGGAAGAGATCATTCCTTGACATAATCCTAAAGGATAATTCATTAGTTCTATTAAAGGTTTAAGAGGTAGCTTAGTAGCAGAGGTAGAATCAACATGTATATCAACTACCTCAAGAGATTCACTACTTACATGAACAACAAAAGGAGAAGTTTCCAAATTAGGGTTACTTTAAGACAAAGATATTTGATGTTCTCTGAGATTTCTCTAGGTCACGATATTCTCGGGGTCTGAGTATACTGGAGTACACCTAGGATTTGAGTTTCTTCTGGTATATCTTCTGTTATATTCCATATATTATTTCTGTGGAGTCGCCAAGTGAAATAATCAACAATTAGGTGCCTGAAACTAGTTCACCTTTGATTATCAGATCTTCAAATATGACTTCAAATTCCATTCCCTGGAAACGATGCCATTTCATATGTTGTCCCTCAATATGTTTCAAGCTATCAATGGAACTATGACGAGGAATCCCAAGGGATAAGACTTAGAGTGAGCCTTAAAGCCATGTTGATAACATAAGAGATTATGCAAAAATTATAGATAAGTTTTTCTCTCTCTCTTACAGAACTCTCAACCCTCAAACAATACATGAACCAACATTAAAACATTCAACATTAAGAGGCATATGTCCATGAGTTCTTCAAAAAATTTGAGTTTAATTTGAGAAGGGATGGATTTAGAAGATATACAAAATATTAAACATGTGAAGCAACTTTAAGGTGAATCTCACAGTCTATGGAAAGAATAATGTGTTGAGAAATTAAGAATTCAACAGTTCTAACAACTGTCCCAGATCATTAAACCATGCATCAAATAGTAAAAAAAATCATATATTTAAATCCATGGAGGTACCCTATGAACATCATTGAATACAAGAAAAAATGACATGAATTGGTCATACATTAAGAGGAAATCAATTCAAGATCATAACCTAAACAAACGCAGTGATGCAGGAGCATCAACAACGCATCAACGACCAACACAATAATGAACTAGGAAGTAGTAGATCCCAAGGATAGAGAAGTGCCAACCTTCTCATTTTGTTTTAAATTTGTAAATTTAACGTAATTAAAGTTTGACAGGATCAAGAAGGGCCAAGCCATTGTATATGTGTAAGGATGAGTGTAAGTCGCCTTTAATGGCTGACAGGTAGATGAGTCTAGATCTGATTCAGACTAGATGTGAATTTATTGTAATTTAATGTGAGTGGGTGGAGGAAGGCTTGAGAAGCCCCTCTTTTGTAAAAATATCAATGTATTGAGATCATTAGAAGATTAGAGCATGAGATAGGAGAAGCTCATGAGAAGAGAGGAGAGGAAAGGAGAACTGAGACCCTGTTGCAGTCAAGTATTGTATACATTGTAAAAAGCATTCAAATTTAATACAAGAGCAAATTTACTTGCATGTGATTCTCTGTGTGTACATTCTCTGTGTATGAATGTTTGTTTTATGAATGTTTAACTGTGCATGATTATGAATTCTATGAATTCTTAAATGTTCCCTTTGAAGGAATAGATAGACTTCCCTATCTCTGTGAGTTTCTGAGTGTTTTAGGCTCTTAAGGCTAGTGCAAGGAGTGCACACGAGAGTTTTTGGAAAACTCTAAGAAGCCAACGCAAGGAGTGCGCAAGAACTCAGTTTCGAGTTCAGGAAGAGTGTGTCAGGTGGGAACACCGAAACAAACCACAATATCAGATGGAATAGTGCAAGGAGTCCACAGAGCGAGCACAAGGAGTTTGCCTACACTCATAGTAGTGTAAAAGATCAGAAGGGAAGGAAGTGGAAGGAGTGCACACCAGAGTTACCGAGAAATCTGAGAAGCAAGCACAAGGATTGCACTAGAACTGATTCAAGAGCTCTGTGAGAAGGTTTCCAAGTGGGCACACCATAATTGGTTAAGATCAAGAGGAATAGTACAAGTGTGTACAGAGAAAGCGCAAGGAGTGTGCAGGTGAGTCTTTAAAATTCAGGACTCAGGAGAGGCGAGTGAAAGGAGTGCACAAAGCCAACACACTGTTAAAGTGTTGGTAAAGCTCAGGAGGAAGTGCACAGAAAACCATGAGGGCGCTGAAGGAAAACTTTGACAATGTTCAAAAGATCAGAAGAAAGAGTGTGGGTTCTAGGAGGGAAAAAGGAGTTATTTGAAGAAAAAAGGGTCGAGCCCCTTTGAAGCTGAATAATTCCAAGATTAGGAAAGATCACACAAGTGTGCACTAGAGAACATTCCAAGTTCCAGACTATGGGAGAAGCACAAGTTAAGTGCAGGAGAATTTATCATAAGTTCCAAACTCAAGAGGGAAGCAAAAAGTGTGCACAAAGGTCTGAGTCCTTTGACTGGAGAAAATATATGAGGAGAAGAAAGTGCAATTCAAGCACAGGTGACTTTTACAAGTCCCAAGATGAGGAGGGAAGTGCAAGGAGTGCACCCGAGTTCAAGCCATCCAAGCGGAAGAGCTCAAAGAGGAGGAATATCTTCATTTTGAAGAAGGATAGACGAGATTTGTTTGCAAGAAGACATACTCACTCTCAACAATTGGATCAAGGTAAGGAGTGTGGTCGTTAAGCATTGAAGTCCTTCAGACTTCACTGCTTCGAATGTTTTAAGTCATTTGTTGTGAAGGAGGCCGAAGCCCTGAATCTTTGAAGTCCCTAAGTGAATCTACACCGTAGATCACAGGGAGGAGCACCAAGCGTTGGATTGGCCAAGCATAGATCTGGGTCATTGGATCAACCCTAGACTACAGGAGGAGCACCGTGGAGAAAATATCGACCATTCATCATTAAGGACACATGTTAGCATATTAGCGAGTGTCTGAAAGTTCGACAATCCAGAGGATTGTGGGTGAAAAGTGATTTGGCACGAAAATTCCCAAAGCCTGAAGTTAATCATGGCCATTTGTTGACAGGGACACATGGACCATAGATCCCAACCCTTTTTTGATTCGACGTTCACCAATTCAGATATTTGGTGGTGATCAACAGTGAGAACTCCCAAATCTTGGATTTCCGAAGTGAATCTCAACCATTGGCTGCAGGAAGAGCAAGAGTCGTCGATTTCGAATTCGACATTCGACAATTCGGGAGGTAGTATGTGTTGGAGTCTCAGAACTCCCAAAGCCTAGAGTTCCAAAGTAGATCATAGTCATTGGCTATTGGAGAAGTGTGGACTGTCGATCCTTGGACACTTCGGAAATTCACCTGTTCGACGTTTAGGACATTTGAAGCGTTATGTTAGCAGAAGTCCCAAAGCCCGAAGTTTCGAAGTGCTAGTTTGGGAATTCGCCAATTCGTTGTTCGGAGGATTTGAAGTCTTGGGTTGTAAATGTTTTCGAAGCCTGAAGCTCCAGATAAGCGCCTTCCAAGAAAGAACTTGGTCATATCCCTCATTTACATGATATTTTGGCCGAAGTTAAGGGGCTAGAGCCAAAAATATGACTTTAAGGTAAAAGGGACTTAGAAAAGAAGCCCACAGGGTACAGATTTATTCAGACCTGTGCCTAATGATATTTTAATGGCCCTATGAAATATTGGAGGGGATCCAATAGGGATATGAGAGATGATTCAGCTCCAACAGAACTATCCTAGACTGAGAGGTCACACGAAACCTAGGAGGGGTGGGGGTTTGCATCACGTAGTTACACTATACATGTTATGAAATTTGTTGGTCGAGATTTTATTCATGGGGATCTGATACAAGAAGCCATGATATGAGAGGGATGGATTTTACAAGAGAACATACACAAAAAAGAA
Source organism: Picea sitchensis (assembly GCA_010110895.2). Classification (NCBI taxonomy): domain Eukaryota; kingdom Viridiplantae; phylum Streptophyta; class Pinopsida; order Pinales; family Pinaceae; genus Picea; species Picea sitchensis. The sequence goes on along the minus strand of SNQJ01S0012063.1, from coordinate 214,668 downwards.
GCACAACCTAAAGCATAACGTAGGGGTTGAATCTCTTAAATCCTACCGCCTTTAAAATTGGTTTGTGTATGAGGGGATCTTGATCAAATAGCTTGGGTATAATATACTCTTAAATTCCCCAAAGTGTCAACCCTAAAAATGAGCTCCTTATGATGATTTATAGATGCTTCTTCTTGAGAGAAACCACTCATTCAGACCAATACTGCTTCTTGAAAATGGTTTCTACATTGTTATAATCTTGATACCGCGTCTGGTTTTCCAACCATTCCCAACTTTCCATTTGATTTTACCTGATTCCCATTATTTCAACATGAACCTTTTTTCTCATCTATCGATATGATAAGATAAGTGTTTCCTTCCAGTTGGAAACACCCAATAATATAGGACACAATTTTCCAATCCCTCGAATCATGTGCTTCAAGATTCTCTAGTGCACATATTGGATTGGCCATGCACTTTAGGGTAGATTCTCGAATTCCTTTCTGTCCTTGAGGTCAAATTAATGATATTAGAGTACATTCCTTTCTTAATGAAGTGTATAACACACTTTCCCAACATCTGTGGCCAAGAAGGTTCATAATCCACTCTTGGACAGAGGGTCGACGGAGGTGGGTCATCATCTGAAACACCTGGCATCTAGGTAACTCACCTTTAGAAACCAAATTAATCGTATATTGGGGGGCTCATGCTTTCTGCAACTCTCCCTGATAAGAKCTTGACATATGTTTTTGCAAAGAGCTAATGGTTTTCCACTTGATATGATATGTAAATACCTCGAGCTCATGTGAATGCACATGTCGAGGTAATGATTGTCGTTCTCTGACGACTACATGTAGGGGTATGCTGATGAGTGAAGGATGGAAAATGTGATGCTATATATCCTATTATATGTCACATCTTTTCCTACTGATTTGGTAGGATGTTAGTAAATCCCCCTTTCACTTGAAACATTCTCCCTCGTGCCCCTATTTCAAACACACGTCGCTTTCCTTATGGCTCAGAGCCTTTTGAAGTTTGTGGAAATTGCATGAAATTTTGATGACATCATGTCGATTTCATCATGGATCCATGGAAACATGGTAGCCTGGAATTGGTCCATGCAGGCATTGAAGTGTCCTTAGGGACTCAACATATGTGTGGCTAGGCTCAATAGGACAACCAAAAACTCTAGTGGGCCTTCTCACCATAGGTGGTGATCTTTGATAGGATAAAAAATATGTGTCACTGACTTGTCAGGTCCTCATCAACTTCCTCGTTGTTCAGGAAGAATGATATGTTGTTTCTTGGTGGCACTAAGTGAATGGACAGATACACGATGGGTTGGTGGATATGCAACCTGGCAGGGCCGGAATACCACTACCGCGACCCTAGGGGACTGGTTTTACATTTTTGTATCTTACCATGCGACACCATTAACTCTTTTTCACTTGTCTCCTTAAAACCTCTATTGTTCCCCAATGTTGCGTTAACTCCTGAACACCTTTCTGATGCAACATGCATCCTTAACCGTTGATCAGGTTCGCTTGCTATCGTCCAATGATTAGGTCCACACTTTTACGCACGCTTGTTCCTCAAGCCTTGGTTATATGATATGGACTCTAATGAAATGGGTTTAAAATTTATTTTAGCACGATAAGATCCTTTATGCTCCCAATAAGCACCTAAGTATTTGAAACTCAACCCCAGGCCCTTAGGGATTGATTTTTCAATGTCAAGTTCCTTGGCTTCCAACCATATGCTCTTCTTATTTGATCCATGATATCTATATGTTTCCTTTTCTGCCTCTTTCTCTTGAATTTAAGCCCCATAATCTTGATTAGTGTGCACACTAATTACTAGATCAAATCCAGTACTAACAATAAGAACATTCTCCCATAATAAATATTATTAAATGACCTTCCAAACAAATACATTAAAAAGGCATGTTGGAAGGTTGGTTGTTGGGTGTCATGGTAAAGGAGGCAATAAACCTAAGTAACTTCTCCGACGATGACGCAGGCTTCACTCTTCAACTCACTCTCCCGACGACACTCGAGCTCCAACCGATTCCTAAGAAAGGTATATTAACGATAAAACACTCCATTATGATATGAAAAGTATTAATATAATAATATTTCCCACATGGGCGCATGTCTTTCAATATAAATACTAAAATAATCTTCCTAAGTGTATTGCATGGTCGTCGAAGGTATGTCATTGGGGGGTTGGTCTTGGTAAATTGTAAATATCTATGGTAACTTCCAACAACGACAACTTACCATGGTTATAAATAATAATATAATAAGGCGAATACTATTTCTAGAGTTTAGTCTTGGGATATAATAAAATATTAATAAAGTTTAAAAGGTGCTCGAGAAGGGGGTAAAGATTCCAAGAAAATAGAAATAATTCTCAAACAATAGGGAGGTATATTAAATGTTAATTTTTTAATGGGAATTATCATGAAGCACATGTGAGGACCAATGGGGGTGTAATTGGGATGTTACATTAGATTTTGGTGGGTGAGGGAAAAATAAAAAAAGGTTAAATTAAAACTAAATCAAAAGAGAAAAAATAGAATGGGTATGTACAATTTAGGGTTTTATGGGGGTTAAAGGGAAAAATGAAATTACAATTAGAATGAAAAAATAAAATGAGCATATATAAAAAAAGAAAAAAAGAAAAGTTAAATTTAAACAAATATATAAAAAAAGGATGTACATAGTACACTTTAGGTCTTGGTCAAAACAAACTAGGTAACACATGGTTTGTTTATTTAACATAAATGGTTTATCCATGTAGAAATACACTTACCCCATGTAAAATAAATATCTAATGTGATTTATTTTTCCCCTATGTAAAAAGAATAAATATCTGATGTAATTCGAGGGGAAAACCATGGGGATAAAAACCACGGGAAATACCATGTGGTTTTGCAAAATCATGGGAAAAATGAACATAAACAATTATAAAATAAATAAATAAAATAAAATCAAATATGTACAAAAATAAAAAATTAGGAAATTAGGAAAATTTACACAAGTCAAGGTTCCATGCCCCTTATGGTTCCACCGGTAAAGGTTCTACACCTAGGGGCCAAAATTAGGAATAAGGAATATAAGGTAGGATTTAAGAAACTGGGTGTCAAGGAGAGGAGCTATGTCATATGACAATCAAGAACTCTGTGATTCAACTGCAACGAAATGGAAAGCGACAAAGGGGAAGAATACGACACTTCATGTGATGAATCAACGCCACAAGTAGCAACGAATGGAAAAAGGATATTGAAACCAATCAATTGCATGACACAGGTCAGTCTAATCAAGATGCACATCTCATAGGGAGGACCTACTAAGATTGTGAGGAGTGTGAATACATCCATATCAAGGAAATGTTCCTTACGCTAGACCATTATGCATGATACAAATGTGACAGATAGAGAATAAGCATCAATCGACGACATGCCAAGGACTTACAACCAAGAATATTAATGGGCTTTTGGCTTGGAATTTGGTGAGAGGGAAGATTGAAAAAAAGAATCCGATAGAGACCAATCTAAAGAGGCTTGGGGATAGGCCTATGGGAAAGGTGGATTCGATAGCCTTGGGGGATTCAAACCTCGAAGAAACTGCAAGCCAATGTAATTCGCTTCCAAATAAGGGGAAGCTTGGGTAAGAATCAAGGTTAAGGATATGGGTAAGGATCAAGAGATTCCCCCACTTGAATCTCAAGGATGGATTGGTCACGTGAATGAAGTGGCTTTGCGAACCTGCTTTTGCAAAACATAAAAAAAAATATCAGTCATGTAATCAAAAGGAGACTCGCCAAAACTACAAAAAATATATTATGTGCCTACAAGTAARCTTATAGATGAGTGTTAGGTTCTTCAAYAATAATCATGGGTGGATATAGATAAGTTTCTTGATACTACATGTGCCAAGTCTCAACTCAAAATATGGATTACTTATTTTATGATTAAGATTTAGAGTTTGAAACAAAAGAGTAGGATCCACATGCGAAAKCATAAAGATGACGACATGAAGGACCATATGCAAGCATGGCGATGCATAGTTTGAGTTAGTCAATCAGAAAAATCATCAACAAAAAACTCATTCAATACATGCAATAGAACATCAAACCCTGCAGCCACATAGAATCATCAAGCGCGTCGGAATATGCAAAAGATCCGACGATAACGTCTCGATTCCATCATACAAATGTCAACGAAACATCGTAGGTCAAGAAGCATCATGAATACATTTGAAATTATAAGAGAAAATGGATTAATCAACCTCCATCAAAGAAAATCATCTATCAAGATCAAACCACCCAACTCCCTCAAGGTAGACAATAATTAGCATTAGGTCCAAGCAATAGAGTATAGACAATATGATTGAAATTTTAGTAGGGTGCCCCTTTCATTTTTCTTGTAAAAGAAAAAGTAAAGGGGGGGTTGTTGTGGCTTCAACACCAAGAAAACCAACATTTCTTGAGTGTCTCCTGCTCTGTTGTTGTCTTATTCATTCATAGAATAAAGAGTTACATGACTAACCTTGGTCTACACCTAAGACACAATCATCATCCTATTCAATTGATTTGCACAAGAACAACCCTACAGCCAATTCAGATTGCATCTACATGATCGTCATGATTCTTCTAAAGATTAGCTTTTACGACACTACAAAATTCCATATTTATAGGATTTACAACAGGAAAAACCTTAAATCATGGCACCAAAAAATGGTTACAGATCCATGAATATTATTTGTTGCAATACTACGAATCTCAAAATTATGTTACAATCAATTACTAGTCGAACTTCAGTTGATCGTGAGATAGTTGACCACCAATCGACCTTTAGTTGGTCTTTAATTAGTTTTCACTCAACCTCTTTGTTGGTTGTGGAGCCTGATTATCTTCTTGATTCATAGGCCTTTGTTTTCAGTCATGTTTATACCCCACAAAGACTTTACACCCCAGAATAATGTACGCTCCTCCACATAGGGGAGTGTAGGGCGGGCTTGCCCCTCAGTCTAAGGGGGGCCATCGCCTAGCTGGGGGGTTTAGAGGAAAGAAGGTCCCCAATGGGGGTTCGAGGGACAACGTTCCCGGTGGGGGTTCAAGGGTGAAGCCCCCAAAGGAAAATTTTCCTTGTAAATGTATATTGTAATTTCATAGTAAATATGGACCATTCATTTTAAGGTCGCAGATCTTACGGTATAAGTTATGTTAGGGTTTTTTTCCTTGGAAGGAAACCCTCTTTTATGAGGGAAATGTATTGCGGTTATGTATCATTGTGAATATTGTATTCTGAGTGAGGAGACTATGAGAGAAAGAAGAGGAAGTTACAACAATTGTGTTGTAGGTTGTATCCCTTCATTTGCTAGATAATAATAAAGGAAGGACCCAGAAATTTCTCTGGTGGATGTATTCCAGAATAGGTGAATCACATATATACGTGTATCTATTGTATTTTGTATCTTTTGTGTTTTATTTTGCATTTTTTTCTATTGCTCCGCGATCCTATTTTTCTAACACTCTTTTCAACCTCTTTTCGGATGAAATTCGACCTACCAGTTGATCACTTTAACCTTCAACTTTACATCAACTCAACTTATTTGTCCAGTGGAATGTCTCCTAGTCAACCCACCTCAATTTTCCAATCAATTGATTTTTCTTTCACTGCAAAGAATATAACAACCCAACATAGACAAGTAAATATGTTGTGAAATGAAATTGGTAGTAATTGATAGCTAAAATGACCACTCATCTCATTCCTCTGTGTACCATACTTCCAATACACCTATTCTTGCATTGCATTTTGTGCCATCACCATGGAAGTAGGATCCTCCCTTGTTATGGGAAGGTCTGATACTTGGTGCATTGTTTCTATGACGACACTTTTTTGCGTGGTCCAGCCAAAGCAATCCCCCATGTAACCTACTCAGAAATAAATCCACACATGAATTGATTTTTTGGCTATGCTTGAAGTGGGGGAAATCCAATAATTTCGTGATCCCCAGTTTGTAGATGGGATTGGCCCATTGCTTGGAAACCACCTTCTCTCTTCCCTCGGCTCCTTTAATGATTTCTTCATAAGATTCAAAGAATAGTTCAGGGAACTGCGTCTCATCCTATATGTTGTAGTTTGCAAACTTGAGGTCGGGAACCAATCCCAATAGGGTCCCTCAAACATGCATCTCGCTATGTATTTTGACCACTGACATTTGTGCTTCCTTTACTTCTTTTTCTTGGGCCACGCCTTGGTATTTGTTGTTGATGACATTGTTCTAGTTGACTCTTGGCTCATCTAAACTTGATTCACTACCACACTTTGTGCCCCTGAACTTTTTTTTGTATCACCTACCCACACTTAATCTATAGGGGTTGATTTTTTTGAACACTCGACACAGACAAGGGGGATTATCTCAATTTTATTTTCACTTGGCTCTGTGGTAGAAATGAGTTGTCAATGGATAATGTGAACTTTAAATACTTGTGCAGGTCACTTATCTCCATGACTTTCTCTCTCCTTATAGTCCCCGAATACACACTCATCACTAATGTTGTCATAATTTTTTCCATTCCCCATGCCATCGTGACCTATCCTAGATTTAATTTCCCATCTCTTCACCACCTCATTATCCCACGTGTCTCTTCATCCAACTATCGTATCCTATGGTCTTTACTTTCGCATTTAAACACAAAAATCCATAGAATATTCAAAATCTTCTTAGGTATGAATTGTATTCTCTCACCAACTATCTATACCTATCTAATCCTTCTAATCATTGAGCACCTATAACTACCTTTACTCCTACCTAACTCCTATTCTACCCTACCACTGCAAAAATTGAGTTTGAATTCATGGTGCCTCCAACCCCTGTGTGCCATAATATGAATTCAATCGACTACCATTTACCAATTCTTTAAGGGGGTGACCATGGAGCATCACCAACTTTGTTTTGAAGCCTTGTTGATGTACACAATCTTGAAGGGTCATAACTACAGAAAGCACAACTTACCAAGGTGATTTAGGAATTTTCTATCATAAAGTAATACCAAATATATGTGTTGTAGAGTTTTGCACCGAATGTTGCAATCATTCCAAACACTCTATCATTGTTTCTCAACCATCTAGTTGTGTCCTAAAATCAATCAATCCTCTTGTAACTCCAACAACTCATCCAACTGTCATTGCAGTGGCTGGTCATTCAACATCTATGTCTCAACTGCAATCCTAAGGCTTGGTAACACAAAATCTAATGGAATTACCACTTCCTTCACATAGACTAACCTAAATGGAATATGCTTGGTAAATATTTTGTAGGTCATCTTATATGCCCATAATACTACAATAACTTGTTGGTCCCAATCGTCGAACTACACATTTCACACCTTGGTCAGTGCATGCTCCAGTATTTTGTTGAATGCCTCCATGATACCATTATCCTATGGATGATATGGTGTTCTCTTATGATGACATATCATGAATTCCTGAGTCAATGCAAAGATGGTGTCATTCAATAAGTGTGAACCTTGATCGCTCATTAGTAACTTTGGGCATCCAAACCTGCTGATAATGTTCTAAAAAATGAATCGCATGGAAGTATTTACAATAAAATTCTTCACTGACACAAATTCTTCCCATATAGTCAAATATTATATTGCAATGATGATATACCATGCACCATTTTGGTGCGATGGGGGATTGATCGACGCAACAAATCCAATCAACCATTTTTAAAATGACTCAAGCATAGTTACAAGAAAGAGTGGCACTTCATCTCATCTTGATGGCTTCCCAATCCATTGGTAAATTTCATATTTCGTGCAATACTCCTTAGCCTCTTCAAACAACAACGACCACCATAACCCAATGCACAACACTTTTCACGTAGTTTACTTCCCCTCGTTATGTCCACCAATAATTCCTTCATGTGCCTCATATAATACCATGTCACACTCATGCTCCAACACACATTGGTTCAGGATAACCATCGACACTGAGTTTGTATAACTGCCCTACACTAAATTGGTAATCAACACTCTGGGTTACCAGTTATTGGCGTTGTTCCTGTATATACTTCTCCACCACCCTACTCATTGTAAGGTATGCAACAATTTATGCAAGTTGATCTAGCACTACTTCAATCTGAATATATATATATATATATATATATGCATCAAGTGTAACGTATCCAACCTCCAAGCCAATACCTGTTAGTACAAAAACGACATAGCATAACTTGATAACATTTAAAAATATACATTCACACAACATTCCAAATAAATCATACAACTACAACATAATATAAGCCTATGAAATCACCTGTTTAAGAAAACAAAAAACACACAAAATGCATATGAACCATTTGCACAATGGAATAAACATAATAAAAAAACATAAGCACTTATCTGTTAATAATTAACCAACTGGATACATATGAAGGATGAACCTCCCAACCATATGCATTTCTATTCTTTTTATCTCAACAAGAGGCCACCCCCAAGGTGAGGCTATGATTCAATGAGGATATCTGACCCTCTTGGATGTCCACTCTCCACACACAGTATCCCCAAAATCCAGGTACTAGTTCCAAAACAATTCCAATCCTCCAACTCTCTTTCCTAGAACTTGCACAACCCAAGGAATGTACCCCCTTCACTTCTCACAGTCTCTCAAGTTGTACCATTTGTTTATTATGGATTCCAATACACTTGGTTGGAAAGGAATATCTCAACGAGGGACTCCCATAACTCTTAGCTACTTTAGGAATGCTCACAACAACCTTCACAAGGCTCTTGAGCCATTTCCTCAACAGGAAAATGCAGTACATGCTTAGAACCCATTTTTATAGGAGCACCAACCTATTTCTCAACATAAACACAACTAAATAATGGATTCCCTCAAGCACAACATGGATGGTTCTCTTCCCAACACTCTACTCTTCTCTTGTTGCTCCCAATATACATGTAAAAATTGTCCCCCTTCTTCTCCTTTTCTTGCTTGACTCTCACTCTTCCCAAATATGATTGTACTTTAGCCTCATGCTCTTAATAAATCTGGGATGTGATACCTCACACCCACCCTCTTACATGAGTTTAATTATTGGCTTTGAGAACACTCAACAACAAAAAATAAGGTTTACTCAGCAATAATAATAATTCCAGGAATGTGGATTGGATTAATACCCATGCATAATTCTTCCTTGGACCCCTCTCTCTTGTAGAATCATATCCCCCCCATCATTTTCATCCCTCTCATATCAAATCCAACAATTATCAACTTTATTAATCATTTCAATGTTCATAATACATAGTTCATAACTTGGCCATGTTAATTAATATGGGATCTTTATCCCAAACATATCAACTCACTAGCCTAAATGACATTTATACAATTACATTATAATTTTTGGGGATTAAAACAGGGGATGTTACATTCCCCTCCCACTTATTTTTGTACTATCCTTAGTGCAAAACACCCTACATGTCTTCATACATATTACAAAACTGGGATCTATAGCCTTTAATCTATATGCAGGCTCTTTGATCGAATATCACGTAGGAATATCATCCCAACATAAATACATAGGCATTCCATCCCAAAACCCATATATCCATAGGCACCCTGGCCCAAAAATTGCAAACATGATTTCATAGTTCATCATTCTGGAATTAGTTCTAACCATTATTCTCTCATTCTTTGTGGTCTGCACCGCTTTCCTTTAGATTTGGATGTAATATATTTCATGCTTTTTGATTCCCACAAAAATTCCAACCAATAAAATCTCGTTCTCCTAAACCTGCACAACCCAAGGAAATGTACCCCCTTCTCTGCAACAGAGTCCTTCAGGTTGTACCACTTCCCTTTCAAGGTTTTATAACAAGGTCAGACAAGAAGTATCTAAGTTGTGGCTCTAGGAACTCCAACTATGATAATGGAATCTCCAACTTTCAAACAGTTGAAATTGTGTCTCTTGCATGACATATTAACACAAGTCTAACAAGGTCGGACATGAGGTCTCTAAGTTGTGGCTCCAGGAACTCCAACAATGATAACAAAATCTCTAACTATCAAACAGTTTCAATTGTGCCTCCTGCACGACATCTTAATACAAGTCTAGAGCTATAAACTTAAACATACATAGCGAAAACTAAATAGACACACAAAACCATTCAATCAAATAAAATACAGATGCAGAAACATCATTAAGTCACAACAAGAAATAATGAATAAGGAAAAACTTACAATGCACCGAACAACAATTAACCCATATTTTAACATTATTAACATAGTAAATATGATCACTTATTCATATGGTTGTTTCTTTATTTCATGAGTAGCCACAATAAGAATTTAGCTCATTGTTCTTTCTTGACACACCCTCATGATTCCAACCACCATTCCATATGAATTATTGATTTTCCTCTCCCTTTCCATCCTTACCCTTCACGATTAGACATCCCGTTCATTGCTACACAATCCCTTTGGTGATCCATCATTTTCCAAGGTGTTCTTATGCAAGGAGAGAACCAACTCACTACTATACCTTCACTGAAAATTTGTAATTGGTGGCAATCATAGGGTTCCAGTGTAATAACAATAACATTCTTCTTGAGATTTCTAAGTTTACCAGATATCATCTCATCTATATCACACATATACAATCATTATGAGATATCATCATAGAAATTTTACTTATTAGTTTTCAAATCTATTTTACATATAGGAAACTAAGTTTCCCAAGAATGATATTTCTTCTCAAAATGTTTGGCTCTTGCAACAATAGGCATCATTCTTCCTTATGGAATTACTCCATTTCCATATCCAAGACCATTTTTCCTGCAATTTTATCTCAATTTTCATTCAGCCAAACAACTATCAGTATTCATGCACATTATCATCACATTGCAACATTTGCAATCATCCCATGAAGTGATTTCATAATTATATTACTCTAAAAAACTCAATCAATTCCAACTATTATTCACATTAAATGGAAAAAGACTATCATTCCTTGCACACACATTATCTATCATACCAAGCTTTTCATAATTCTATCAAACATTATCAACAAACCGATGCGTCGATACCCATGGTCATATTCTACACAATGCATTAGCTCTGGAATACCACATATATGTATCATGTATTCCACCATGGTGAGTTCGAAGGTAGAACCATCACCTTAACACATTATCCAATCCCTTCCCAATTAATTGTTCGATTATTTGGAAACCTTCCTCTTCAACTCAGACAAAACACTAGGAACATGCTCCCTTAGTAATCTTCACTGTTTTCAAAGAGGTTGTAGTCCAAACATCCTTTAAATGGGGAAATACCATTAAGCACTTGTATGAAAAAATAGCCCTTCCATTTCCAAACACATCATATCCTCACACATGGTCATCCCCAATGGCATTCATTTCTATATTGATAATATATCTCATGATTGAACTTGGTTATGATATCATAACCAACATAACATACCACTATTTCTATATAAATTCTTTCAAGAAGTAAACAAAATTTGTACCTCCAAGGATCTTTGCTTTTACACATCAATCCAAATATTGAAATTTAGCTAAGAGAATTCTTACCTCAGTTACCTTCATAATTTCATGCAACATAAGAAACCAAATGCATACATGCATGGATGTTATCAAATTACTTGATGCTACCTAATCATTTGATATTTTGTAGAAGATCGTTGGCTCCCTTCACCAATTATCTTGGTCAAATTTTTTACCATCACCCTTTGCCTTCATATGGATGGCTTTTATATACAACAAAAACATCATCAACACCATTTTTAGCCATGGTATAAACATGTTTCCTAGATACACAATCCATCATTAGTCATACTCAAATATCATTATATCAGTCCACAAGCATGCCCACATGAAACAATGCACATCAATATGCATTATGTATTTAATATTTCATGCCTATATCATGCACATGAATTCTATCTTTATTGTATGCATCATGCATCAATTCTTTTTTTTTTTAAGTAAAAAAGGGGTATTTCCTACTATATTAAGTTGACAGAAAACCAGAGACAAAAATATACAAAGATACTATCGTACTGTGACACCAAATAGGTTGTCGTTTTACCAGAAACCAACCATGTTTGGGGCAAAATATGTCTAGAAAGATAGGCTAAAATAGTTCTTTTCCATCTGTCCTGCTCGAAGGAAACTAGGATAGATGGCTATTGATCGTCTTAACATTGAACAACAACATGCAGTAAAACCAGACTTAGAAAAGAAGAAAAAAACTCAACTACTCGGTGACCTGTCGCCCTTGTCCTCCTGACGCGTGGATTTGGCTGGGATGACAAACATCTGCACACACATTGGACATTTTCNTAACATTGAACAACAACATGCAGTAAAACCAGACTTAGAAAAGAAGAAAAAAACTCAACTACTCGGTGACCTGTCGCCCTTGTCCTCCTGACGCGTGGATTTGGCTGGGATGACAAACATCTGCACACACATTGGACATTTTCACTTTGCTGGAGTGTTGGAGTAAGCATCAAGGAGAAGGTCCAAGAACTGTCCCATGAGAAGGGATCTGTGCTCCTGGTCTGCCATGTGGCCTCGGAGTTTGAACATGGGAACTAGATGTTCTACGCGAAGGAGTTTTGTGCCAGCCCTGTTCCATTCCTCATCATCGTTCATTACCTTCTCAGCTTGGTAGGTTGCTTGAGGTTCCAGGATGGTCTCACTATCGTCCAGGCATGGTACCTCTTCTACATAACAAATTGAGAACTCTTTTGCAGGCTTTCCCTTCAGACTGCTTCCAACCTGTGCTTCAGGCTCAGTGGCTTGAGGTTCCGGGGTGGTCGCAATATCCTCCGGGCACAATATTTCTTCGACGTAGAAAATTGGGAAATCTTCTTCAGACACTCCCTTCAGATAGCTTCCAACTTGTGGTTCAGGCTCAATTGTAGGGGTGTGCGCACTCCTCTCTGTCGCAGGCTCAACTATAATGGCATGGAGTGCTATGCGGTCTACTCTAGCTCTCTGTTGGAGGATAGAAGTCACCCTCGAGAGTGCACGCTCAAAATTTTGTCTTCTCTGTCACTGCGCTTTGTGGGTGTACCAAGTTGAGCCTCAACAAGGCTTGCCTCACTCCCTTGTCATTAAGGATGAGGTGTGAATGGAGGGCACCTTCGGAGTCGACGAGATACAGAGGAGACTACACCAGAGCTCCCAACCGGCGAGGAGATCCAAGAAGAAAATGAGCCAGCTCTGTCCAGACTTCCTTACTTGCAAGTTTTTGTGGGATGACCCCTTCTTAACTCTTAACTCTGTCATATTGAATGCTGGCGGTGCTAGTGCGTTCACGTGAGGGAGAAGTCCTGCCTCCGTAGAGATGTTGTAATAGCTTGCTACCATCTTTATTGTTGAAGGGATGGGGAGTGGCCTACAACATTTAAGCTATGGCTTAATGCTGAGCCAAGTGGCAGGGCTGGTCTGTGTGTCATCTCATCTGGGGCATCATGCATCAATTCTATCATGCACTCCAATGCATATTTATTTTAGGTTTATTTGTTTATTTATTTTTTGT
>SNQJ01S0012063.1:170709-196362 GCA_010110895.2 Picea sitchensis | reverse complement strand
GGACGTCCGGAGCTCCCAGAAATGATCCGACAACGTCTCCTTCTCAAAAGCTTCTCTGCATCAACATGCATTTGGCTTTGCTTTTCTTCAGCATAACTCTGCTCTGACTGCTCTCATGGCCTCAAACATGCCTGGTTTATATAGCCTTGAAGTTGGTTGCTCATCTCCAACTTCCTCCAAGAATTTGGCCTCCAAAAATGCCCAATATCCCCCAAAAATGGAGGGAATCAACCAAAAATAGGCATAATTAACAATTAAAAACCAAACTTTATAACAAAACCCACTTGGAAAAGTTTATTGGGCGCAGCCCCCAATAGGCGTGCCCCTGGTCATATGGGCGCGTGGCCATGTGGCCAAGCGCGCCACCTACGCGCTAGCCCCGGTTCGTGCTGGCTCCTGGTCACCTGACGTATTCAAAGGAACCACGGGCTGGTGCCATAACTGTTGTAACCGCGCCAAAAACGTGGTACCGACGCCCGGTCATATGGAATATGAATAGGACCCATGGTTCAATAGTTGTAACCGTGCTATATATTTGGTAACGGGTCGCGTGGTGTGCGCCGAGGGTTGGGGCTAAGCCCCGGCCCTTTTCCCCGCGGTTTAAATTTTAATTCAAATTTAAATATAAGTTTTGCCGTTGGTATTACAAGCATCACCATGGGGGTGGGCGGTTAGCCCAGCCCCGCTAGTCCTCTGCCCACTGGGAGGCCGCGGGTTCGACCCCCGGCCATGCCATACCAATTTTAAACAAAACCATAAACCAATCACGGGGTGCCACGTGGCAGCCCACGACTGGGCCACGTGGCACCTTAACCACCAACCAAAACACGCCACGTGTCAGCTGATGATTGGTCCACATGTTTGCCACGTCAACCGTCTTAATACCACCTATCAATCTGCGTGTCTACCCTGTCAGCCTGCCACGTCAGTTTTTGACGTCACCCCATGCCACATGTCACCCTTACAGTGGTGACACGTGTCACCTCGGGATAGGTCCAACTGTATGCCCAAATGTCCAAATTTGCCTGACACGTGTCGTCTCCTGGAGCTTCCACGTGTCGCCTGTATGGATCTGCCACGTCATCTTACGAACATTCCATGTCAGCGTCCGTACAGACTGTATGGACTGCACAGTCAGCAATTTTTTTTTTGCCTGTTTGACTTATCGGACATAATGCGATATCTTCTCCATACGGAGCCCGTTTGACAAAGTAAATATACCGCCAGAATCAGGAAGACGAGACAGACGCAATGGCATAGGTTTCGTCGCATTTCGAGCACTTTCATTTTTGAGCATTTTCAAGCCCTATCAGGCTTCTGGATCTGATTTTGGATCATTTATGGAATCCGATTCCACTTTTTCTTGCAACTTTATGGAAAAACCAGATGCTCCCCTTGAGAAAATAGACCTTCTATCATGTTTTCCTATGGAATACCTTTCCAATGACCATACTCATGATTCAATTTGGTTTATGAGCCAAAAGTTATGGTTTCCTGAAATTCTCATTCTACTCAATGGTGTCCTTCAAGTTCATTAGTAACATTCCTTCTGATTCCTTGAGATTTGTTTGGATCAAAAATAATTTTTGGGTGGATATCTAGATTCTACTATCCAATATATTTTCAATGAATACTTTCTTACTCAATTATGATCATTGAGAATAAATTTTAAGTCAATTGAATATTGATAATTTACCCCTTTTGTGCACCTTTCTCCCTGGTGCAAATAATCTCAAAGACCAACTTTTTCCACTTACAGAGGTAAATGTATCAGGAAACAAGGAAACTTTTCTAAGTGAAATAGATAACAATTCCAACACTGAATTTACAACAACTCTTAGATTATCAAATTGATGCTTCAATCAAAATCTACAACAATATGGAAATGACAACTTTTCCCCTTTACACTTTCTCCTGGCTTAGCCATTTTATCCCTGTTCATGCATCCCTACACCAACTACTTTGGGATTTTGACAGAAGCTTAATTGGGTATGTTCATGACTACCTTCTAAACATGGATGATTTTAAGGATGGAAATTGATTTTAAAATGTAGAAACCTTAACGAATCTTACTAATCCTTCATATGCCAACTATAAAATGTTTGGAGATATTTTTTTTTAAATATTCAAATTTCTAAGGATTTTATATATTTTGTATAAAATTTTGGCGATTTTTAAGGTAAAATAATTTTATTCTATAGAATTTGGGCGAATCATTTTTAGAATAGCAAATATGTTTTTGGGAAAAACCATAGAAAATTAGCCCACGAACGAAATTTATCCCCGAAAATCATCCCTGCTTCTAAATGATCTATCAAAATTTCACCCTTAATCGAGCTCCATACTGTTAGTTACGACCTACTTAAGTTTTGAATGTTTTACATTTTTAGCCCTGTATGCTACACGTGTCTTCTTTCTTTTCTTGTACATTTTTATGTACCCATATTCCAAATATGGTTCCATGGATGAATTCTATGGTCCATAAGCTTTCCATAGACTACTCATGTTCCCCAAATTGACTCTAGAGAAAGGAATTAGGACCTTTGGAAGTAAACTCGTGTTGAAAAAATATACCTTGCACTGTCTTAACGATACATTTCTCACATAAGCTCTATTTTGCAGTCTGAATAGCTCATTGGAAATCCCTCTCTGAGTTCTTTTATTTATGATGTTGGGAAATTATGTACCAAGGGTACACCTCATTCATGTCAGTTTTGACTACCTAAAAATGTCGTTTAGACTCTCAAAATTACTCTGCAAGTTGATGACCTTCGAAAATCATAAAATTTCATGGAAAATTGACTTTTTACTATTATAACAGTATTTTTTTTTGGTCCTTTGATCTAAAAATTGAAATAAATATAAATCTTTGATGCATTAAACCTTTTCTAGGCCCATGGATGAATCTCCACCATCGTCGACAATTGGCCATCAACGAATTTCCCCGAATATATTTGAACCCCGATTGTCGACAATTGGCCATCAACGAATTTCCCTGGAAACCAACTTGTTTACAAATTTCACTGAACCCCAATAATCAATGATCGACCATCGACCATTTCTTGGATGATGTGGCATGACACATGGATGTTAATGTGGCATGACATGTGGATGTTGACATGGCAGTCTGGATGATGTGGCATGACATGTGTATGATGACCTGTCCTGACATGTGGATGTTGACATGGTAAGACACGCCATCCTCCTCTTTCATTTCATTGGTGATCGACCATTTCTCTTGGATGAGCTAAACACCTCACCAATTTTATCGACCCCCAATCATCATCCATCGGTGATCAGAAATTTCCTCAAATCATATCTTCGACAACTCTGAGGCATTTAAAACTTGAATTTTATCACAAATTTGGATATTTCATTTTGGTTTTCAAGCATTCTCCCAAAAATTTATCATAATCGAAATCTGTAACAACGAATTTTACCAAATCCATGTTGGTTGTTAGAACATAAATTTTGTTGTTTAAACCATATGCTTTAATACCATAATGTAATGTAACCCAGTCCAGATGAGGCCTGTTACGAGTGGGATACCCATTAAAATTAATATTTTCTACTTAATAATTTCTTGTAGCTTACCAGCTACAAATGACACATATGTTTAACCATTTGACTGATACCATAATTCCAAATGAATCTAACAACATATATTAAAAATGTGAATGCATATGATAAGCACACACTAAACACACAACGTTCATATGAACTATTTGCACAATAGAATAAACATAATAAAACAAATAGAAACACTTATCTATTAATAATCAACCAATTAATTACGTACGACATACGAGCCT
Source organism: Picea sitchensis (assembly GCA_010110895.2). Classification (NCBI taxonomy): domain Eukaryota; kingdom Viridiplantae; phylum Streptophyta; class Pinopsida; order Pinales; family Pinaceae; genus Picea; species Picea sitchensis. The sequence continues at coordinate 192,550 of SNQJ01S0012063.1, read as the reverse complement.
CCCATCCATAAGAACTACTGTTCATTTTCTCTCAATACCATACCATTTCTGAGCTGAGGCTATGAGTCCACAAGGAGATCTGACCCTCTTGGTTGTCGACTCTCCACACACAACCCCAAAACCTAGGTTTTACTTCCACAAGAGTTCCAATCCTCTAGCTCTCTTCCCCACAACCTACACAACCCAATGAATGTACCCCCTTCACTATTTACAGTCCCTCAGGCTATACCATTAATTTATAAGGGATTCTAGTGTATTCAGTTGGCCATGAATATCTCAACCGGGGAATCCCATAACTCTCATCTACTTCAGAAGTGCTCACAATATAATTCACAAGGATCTTGAGACATTTCCTCAATAGGAAAACACACTACAGGCTTAAAACCCATTTTTATAGGAACGCCAACCTCTTTCTCAGCATAACACAACCAAATAATGGATGCCCTCAAGCACAACATGGTTGGTGCTCTTCCTAACACTCTTATCCTCTCTTGTTGCTCCCAATATGCATGCAAACATTGTCCCTCTTCTCCATATGAATTTCCCTTCTTCTCCCTTGCTTGATTGACTCTCACTCTTTCTAAAGATGATTATGCTTCATCCCCATTCTCCCAATAACTATAGGATGTGACTCCTCACACTCACTCTCTTACATGAGTTTAATGATTGGATTTGGGAACACCCAACAACAAATAAAATGTTTTCTTAACAATAATAATAATTTTAGAAATGGGGTTTGGATTAATACCTATGCATAATTACCCCCTTAGACCCCTCTCTCTTGTGGAATCATATCCCACCATAATTTTCGTTCCTCTCATATCACATCCAATGATTATCATCTTTATTAATCATTTCAATGTTCATAATACATAGGTCATCCCTCATCCATGTTAATAAATACAGTCTCTTTGTTCCAAACAAATCAACTCACTGCTTAATGACATTTATACAATTACATTATAATTTGCAGGTATTAAAATCGGGGATGTTACATAAAGCAAATCATCATTTAGACTGCCTCCAACTTCCCCTAACTCTCTCCTTGAGAGATGATTAGGATCGACATTATGTTTTCCAAGTTTGACCACCACTTCAAACTTGAACTCCTCAAAGAATAACAACAATCAACATATCATCCCCCCAAACACTGTCTTACTTACCAAGTATTTGAGAGATGAATGATTTGTGAATAACTTAAAGGGAGTGTTGTGTAAGTAGTGTATGAAATTATGCAAGGCATAAACCATCACCAGTCCCTCGTTCTCCTTGGTTGAATATTTTCATTCAGAATCTCACAACTTTCTACTGGAAAAGTAGAATGAATGATCAATATTATCTTCTCCTATCCACTCAAGCATTGCACCAAGTGCAATTGATGACACATCCACATGTACATGGAAGATATTGGTCTAGTCTAGAAATATGAGGATCGATGCAATAACTAGTTTCTTCATAAGCTTATCCAACGCCTTCCGACATTCCTATGTCCATACATACTTAGCATCCTTGCATAGTAGCTTCTCCAATGGAAAAAAAACTTTAGCATAGTTCCAAATGAATAGTTAGTAATACCTTGTATGGACCAAGGTTATGCATAGCTCTTTGAATGAGATTGGAGAAAACATATACACAATCACTACAATCGTTCCTTGATCCAATAACAACCCTTCCTTGTAGATGACATGTCCCGATATATTCCCAAATTGCATACAAAATACGCACTTTCTAATATTTAAGGAGATATATAACTTCCTATATCTATCCAACACAAATTGTAATACCTTCATATGCTCTTTGAGTAAGTTGAACACCATTAAATAATATAAGTATAATTCCAATTTTTTTTCCATGGAGTCCTTAAATGTTGTGACGACAATCTTGGAAAACGTTGCAAGTGAATTCTTCATACCAAACAACATCATGGTGTATGAAAATTATCCCCAATCCATTGTAAATGTTTCCTTATCCATATCTTCCTTCGTGATGCACACCTTGTGGTAGCATGAAAATCCATCTGTGAACGAATATGCTTCACTCCCACCCACATTCTCCAAGACTTCATCCATAAATGTGGTAGGGAGTGGTTCATGTACATAAGATAAATTTCAGCTCCACAAATATACACAAATCCTTAATTCACCCATCTTCTTCACCTGCACTCCTGTCAGGTTTATCCATTTTGATTCTTCTATAGGGACGATGATCCCTGTGTCTATCATGTAATTCAATTCCTTGTGCACCTTTTCTTTATAGTTTGGGTTAATTTGTTATGGTATATTTTTTTTCTTGGTCGTTTTAGCATCTTGTTTCATCTAAATCATCATTTCCCCTAGGTATCATGCGATACCCTTCATCTCAGAAAAAATCTTTGGAGATAGGTCTTCCTATTATTTCAACAAGTCCACCACTTGTGTCACTGTTTTTTGGTCCTAATAGTCACCATTTACAACCATATTAGGAACTTCCTCTATGCCTATGTTGTGTTTATTCATCTTTATAGGTTTTTTATAATTTGGCGTAGTACTATTAGAAGCCTCCCCCTGAAATGCACATTCATCATCTATTTCATTGATCTGTAACTTCTGAGGATCCTCTTCCCGTGCATCATCATTGTTTACCTTATAGAAGTACACTGGTTGATTTGACTTCACCATTGATTTATGGTAGGTGTAAACTACCTTCTGTACAGGGTCTCTAGGTTGTTGATTGAAGATAAACTTATTTATCCTCAATAACACATCTCTCTACACGTGGGCCTATGCCGTAAAATTGAATGTTTCACATAGTTGGTTTCTCATTTATCCCTAGTCCGTGGTTTTCCTTCTAGTCTCCTCCTCAATGTACTATATTTTGGGCACCATATCCATAGTGTGGGAAAACCTATGGACCCATTTTACATGAGAAATCTTCTTAGTTGTCCAACGCCTCTGACAAAACCAAAGGTGTTCCTAGGGATCCTCGGTTCCCTTGTAGTTTCTTATTAACTCAAAGTCAGTTGGGGCTGGAACCTTACTCTGATGCACTCTACCACCTATGCCCAATCATGTAAGTTTGTGCAGTGCATCACCCACTAGCGTGTAGGTGTTACTTTCACCATTGCATCCATGTACAAAATCCTCTGGTTCTCAATACCATTGCCATACATTTATGCTATAAAGGCATCTATTGATCTTGTTCTGTCAAACCGTGGCAGGTCACACAACTCTGATCTAACCAAGTGCATTTCTTTGGTGATCTGTGCGCATCTCCTGGTCGACACTTCATACACATTATTTTGTGATCATGTCATCACATATTTTGAATTCATGTCATATGAGTAGATACTCCTCCAACTAAGCTTGCCATCGATTGTCATATTTACATAAACCTCCTTGCACTCTGTGACATTGTATATATTCTCAATGATCGATCCTTGCACATCCTCATTTATTGGTTCATTGCATCTGTCACCCTCATCCACATCTAGCGGAGAAATCATATGTAGGGTATCCATATCAAACAACAACTACCTTTGTTTCAAATCTAGTACAACATTGTTATCAAATTCCCAGTTAATTCCAAGGAAATATGGATATGGGACTAAAACATCCATTCTTTCTATTACTTCAAAGTATTCTTTTTTCTTGAACCCATTGATGTTAAATTCTACCTTCTCCAACTTACCAATGGGATAAATCCTATACTTATTTGCAAGCCTAAGTTGAATGGGGAACCACACCAGCTTTGGTTTTCCCATCAATTCCCATGACTTCTTTGGAAAAATGTTCACATCAGACCCCAAGTCCAACATAATACCTTCCATATCATATTTATCTAACTCGCCTGTCATTTTGAAATCTCTACCCGTGTGCTTCCTCCTGCTGACATGAAGCATGTCCCATTTTGGTAGCAAGGAAGACATATAACTTTCATTCTCTCCCTCCTCAACACATCTTGTCAACGTGTGTGTCAATTTCTTGGTAATGAGAGGATCAATCAAAACTTTAAGACAACATCAAAAGAATTCACTTACCTGATTCTCTGAGTTAGTCTCTAAGTATGCATTGTGCCATGATTCATCGCATTCCATGCATCACAACTCCTTGCGCAGATATATCTCAAACATGCATCACAACTCCTCATGCACATGTATCTAAGTTGTGCATCACAAATCCTCATGCATAGGTATCTTGATTGCCTTTGGTTCATCATGCAAGATCTATTTTTGTTGCGTAACGTCAAACTTAGGAAGTGTTGGTGAAAATTTCTTGATCCTTCTCTCTAAACATTGCTTTTAACACTCTCTTGCGTTTAGGTTGGTTCCTATGTTGATACCTCCTCGAATTAATAACCATACATCAACTTCTTGTCTCAACTTCTATTCTTCACATGGATCAACAATCACTATGTTACAATGCCAATTTTTTTGTTCCCACTTTGCCAACAACTTAGGGAAATATTCTATGACATGGTCTACATTGTGGCAATATCGACGTAGGACATGTGGCTTGGTATAGAACCATATAGGTGGTCCATTTCACCATAGTTGAAGCAGGAAATTTGTATGCCTCCTCTCCCATTGTATCTTGTTCCTCTTACTCTTCCATATTCTCCTCTATGGCCTCATTAGAAGCCTCCATGATCAAATCCTCCATAGTCGAATCCTCCATGGTTTCCACCCTTATTCTCCTCTTGGACCCTATATGCATATGCATTATTCTCCTTCCTCAATTGCATCGATTGGAAGTTGGTCACATTGTGTCCCATGGATTTGCAGAACTCATAGTATGGGATGTGTGTAGTCTTTTGAAATTTCTACAACATTGGGAAATGGGGAGATACATGGCTCCATTGTTTACAAATATCGTACCCTTCCATCTATGGCCTAGTAGGAAATGGGTTCGGTGTGCCTGTCAGGAAAATCATTCTTATGGTGACCCTATGTGTATCACATGGTACACCCTACATTCTTGTGCACTTCCTTCCCCTTTTCCATATCTTACAATTGCATGGTGAGGGTCACAATTTGATATTACACCTGCGCCAAACTTGCAGACGTCTCACCATATGAATGTGTGGGATGATTCTACCAATGAACCACTCTCTATGCTAGACTCCATCAGAATCTTGAACCATTAGTCATAGCCCCACACGGTGTCTCCAACTTGTTGCTTAATCCCCTTAATACCAGTTATACATTGTGACTCCAACTTTTATTTCTAAAATTTTCGAAGTAAATCTCTCTTTATATCTGCAAGGGACCTTTCCCGTCTTGCTGGTGTAGTAACCTTATACTTCATATAACATGTTGGAGCTTTATCTCTAAAGGTAGTTTCTAATTGTGTGATCTTAGATGCCTCATTTGTGATGTGATTTGTAGACCCGATTACTTCATAGGTGAACCAATGTTGTTCTACATCATCTCTTCTCGTCTCATGAAATGCAAGAAGATTGAGGGTCGAATCATCCCTCATCTGATTGGCCATAATTAAATTGGAACTCGATCTTCCTAACTAGTTGTTACTCGTTACTATTGGTACTGATAGTATTTCTTGTGAAGTTTCACAGACTTTGGTTTTGACTCCACTTCTATCTTCTCCTTCTACCACTTCTGACTTTCTTCCTCTGTTATTTCTTCTTGGTTAAAAGTGCACGAGGGGGGTGATTCAAAGAGGGGTTTACTCCATACCACCTCATATTATTCATTTATGGATCCAAAAGATATTCCTATAATAAGTTGAAGCCTCCTTATAACAACCAAGATATCCTCAATCTCTGGGAGGGTTCCTTAGTCACTATCCTCTATGTCACTGTCGCTACTACTTTACTCCTCATCTTCCTCCGATTCAACTACATTTCTCATTAGCAAAGGGGATCTGACCTTTTTCTCCACAACTCTACAACTACTTCCTTTGATATCCTCTCTTGATACCTTGTTCTCGATGCCATGTCTCTTTCATGACCTCTCTTCTCCTGCACTCCTATCTAGCACACACATTTCTTTCGCACACCCTTCTGGAGTGACTTGTCTTCTATTCAACTTAGATATTATTTCTACTTGTTCTCCACCCCTTGTTCTTCCTTCTTTTCTTTATCATCTCACTTTCTTCCTCAGCTTAGCTCTTCTTGCATATCTCTCAACTCTTCTTCTTCTCTGTTGCCATCCTATCAGGATCCATGTGCGTTAGCCCCTTCTCCATGAATAACATATTGATCCAAAGTTGGATCTTATCCAAAAATATTCTTCAAGAGTTGGATGCAAACTTTATTTATTCATTACTAAAATATTCGTTGAATTCCACCACAAATTCATTGATGTATCCTTCTTTAACTTGTTCAAACCAAAAATCAATTGTTCTAGCCCACTTATTGTCCAAATATCTCAATCGTGTTATTGCTTCTTGGTCCCAAACCAACGATTCTTGGAATTTCCACACAGAGTTAATATATCTCTGTCTCTTTTCCCATTTATACAACAAACAAGGAACCTCAACAAAGAAAATTTAATATATGTACTTATGTTTCCATCATTAAATGTTTTATTTGCAGATTTCTAGTTTCTCGCTGTGCAAATTCGTCCTCTTTCTCATAGATCCATTATTCTATCTCTTTTCTTGAAGGCTTCCATATCATGTCCTTACTCCACCATGTAGCAAAAAATCATCAGGTCCATCAATGAAACCAATTGTTGGCTCGGGGTTTCAGGCCTAGGGTTCGAAAGGCTTTTCCAAAAAATACCCCATTAGTGTTGGAATATTCAATATTCAAGAATTGAATAAGATCTCAACTGAAACACTATGAGAATTACAGAGACCAAAGATTTGTGCATTACGTGAAGGAATATACAAACGAGAAACACTTAGCCCCAAACTTTGCATTAATTCCTACTTATTCACATCATAATTCACATAACTAAAGCCTAATCTAACACATATAAGAAGCATTCATCCATAACATGGCTCGTGATGGGAAATATCAATTCGAGTCTCCTTTTTTCATTCATCAATCACAAATAATCATTCAGATACATAAAGGTTCGTAGCCTTCTCAGATGCTCATTAAGCTTGAACCAGAGACTACAAACTCGGATCTTAATCTACTTTTGCTTTCATATTGCAATACAAACTTAAGAACTACAATGAATAACAAAAAATCGTCCCAAACTAGTTCGCACACATTCCTTTTATCTCTTCATAAGAATGTCAATGATAACAAATCTACCAGCTCACTAACAACCTCATGCATGACCAATCGGTTGGTTACAAAATGGTTACAATCACCGCAACTAATAATGATTGGATATGTATGTGTGATTTCTTACAAGTCTTTCGGCACACGATTCAACCCGTGCATTACAAAATGGTTGGCATAGGCGTAGTAGAAACTAGTTGGCATGCGCTGGATGTTGGCACTATGTAATACAAAACTTGTGGTGTGTGCGCGTGGTCTTTCCAACACTTACGGTGCTAACACCGATAACAAGAAAAATTATGACTAAAAAATAAATGAGGACTAATGAAACAACGTACCTTGATATAACATCATTTTCAGATAAATGTATGTGCAAGATTATGTGTGCATTACATTTTTCCCCTTGGCATTAATAATGCTTGTTTGAAAACAACATTTGATTATGAATTAACAATAAGGAAATCAAGTACATCAAGTGTAAAAGTAGAGTTCTAATATATATAAGTAAACCACATATTTATAAATATAATAAATGATGATAATATTAAATGTAATTTTGATCAATTATATATGATGAATCAATGTGGTAATATCATGCTAAAATTCTGTGTCGTCACATGCACTGTAAAAGGGTAGGAAAAAATACATTGGTGTAATTGGACAACTTAACATATGTTTGTGTAGATTCCTCTCCCCCACTTATCTATAATATTGTGATATAGTTAAGTGGTAGAGTTTGGTGTCATTATTCGATCACTAATGATGAAGATTATTTACACCAAAATATTGTGTTTTATAATCTCCCCATGCACCATAAGAATAGCGTGGAGCACATTTTACCATATGGCATTATTTATATTTCTTATTACAATGCAATATGGTTTCTTAGTTTCTTCTTATTTACAAATGTCTTTGTACATTATCCATTGATGAAAACATCATAACACTTAATTGAAAAATCTATAACACATCATAAGAATATCGTGGAGCACATTTTACCGTATGGCATTATTTATACTTCTTATTACAATGCAACATGGTTTCTTAGTTTCTTCTTATTTACAAATGTCTTTGTACATTATTCATTGATGAAAACATCATAACACTTAATTGAAAAATCTATAACACATCATAATTGATAAATGTATAACACATTAAAATGCTCAAAATATACAATTAATTGGAAAATGTGTCTTCATGTTCGAATGACAAATCATGCCCAAAGTACAAAATGGAATCTAGGGCCCAAAGTACAAAATCCATGTGGTGGAAATGACAAATGTAGGTAGTCATTGTCCATTGCAACCCTTGCTATTGCTAAGGGCATCTCCAAAATTGATCTTCCACCTCTTTTTGCTTGATGAACCTCGAGGTTGTTGACGTTGGGGAGTGTTATGCATTTCTGGAGCCTGGGAATGAAACATCAATTATCTAGGTTACTTTCCATAATTTCAAATATCAACAAAATTACAAAATAAAATTACATTTCAATATAACAAAAACTCATAACATTTGTACAACAAGTCTTGCAAGCAATGTCCTCCTCTTGAACCCAAGCCTCTCTATAATTCCTCCTTGAAAAAGTTAAAAGTAATCAATCAACGAAATATTCTAACACCTAAAATGAATTCCATATTTTCATGAAAATAAATTCAAGAACATGGAAATTTAATTGAGAAAATATGAGGGGGTGTTGGAGATTGTCCTTCCTTACTAGGAGGTGGAGTTGTGGTTTCAAGCTTTTGCTCCAAGACGAAAAAATAGATGTGACAATAACTGATGTGAAAATGGTTAATACAATAATGGTAGATACTATGGTGATAGATGATACAACAGTAGATGAACACTAGTAGGAGCTATCACATAAGAGGAAACAATACATGTAGGTATTATGGGACTAGAAGGGACAATCAATGGCCTTTGAATGSATGYTGYGGTTGACCGATGATGAAATCCTATCAGTGGATGAAAACAACATGTTTTGAACTAGTTAGAGGCATAAACTCACCACAGTAACGAAAGTGAACATGGAAAGAGACAAATTGAACTTGTTGAATACCTAGGTGATATTGGCAGGAAATTCAATGTCGACAACCATATTGGAAGAGGATTGAAGACCAAAATATGGATGGGGCGGATGAGGAGGATGAGGTAGATGTAAAAGAATTCCAAATGGATCCTTGAAACACAAAGTGAAAAAATAAGGTATGAATCTAGCATATTATGATTAAACAAATTAAACATGTTGTGCAAAACGATTGGCATTATTACTCCCAAATGTTGTGTGTTATTTAACTATAATGGCTTAAATGGGTGTCAGCTACAATTCCATCTAAAATGAGAGACCTTACTGCCAAATAAATATTCTACCCATGTTTCCTCTCATGGATAGACTTTACTGCATGGCCCTAAGGCCCAATTCACCCCCCCGACCATCGCCTAAATATCCATCCTGGCAGGATAAAACAATGAATGTGCTATGATGTAGTAAGTTATAAGTCAAGGTGTAAATCAAGATTTGGGCATCGAAAATGTTATTTGAAATGGAGAGATATTTGGAAAGGAGTTCATGCCTTTTCTTAGGAGGGTGAGGCCCTCTCAACGGGTCACACCTAGAATTTTCTCGATCTTGCATGGATCCATGACCCACCCCTTGGAATTCACCAATGTCAAAGTAGTTGACATAGTGACCTAAAATAATTTCGACACATAATTTTCTAAGGAGATAAAATGGCATCTCTCTGTTATTGCATGAAGGTTTGTCAAAAACCATAAACCACCTATCCATCAAATGCATTACTATAGGTTGGTATGTGCACCAAAACATGAAAATTCATTTATTTGTCATAGGATGGTGTAAATCAGTTATGGGGTCAATAAACAATGTCATGAGATCTTTTTTTGAATTTTGTAGTTCTTTCCCTTGGTTTTTATCTAAACCCATCCTATAATATTCAAGCATCCTAGCCCTATAATCCAAAATATTAGTTAACAACAATGTGAGATACAACACTCTATGATGTAGCGAGTGAAAGGCATAAGCACTCTTTGGTGTTTCTAAAATCTTGTATTAGGTTTCTCAATAGTTTAAAACCATTGTAAATTTTAGTATTTGCATTTAATGATTGCGAGTTAGAATTTGGTCTTTTTCATTTATTATGGTAAGTTTGAGTTTTGTTATATATGATATATAAAAATGTAATTTATATACAACATTTGAAAATATATATATATATATATTAATTTGTTTCAATAATTTAATAATTTCTGAAATTAAAATTAAAAAATACAACTTAAAAAATAAAGATACCTCAAATCATTTACATCTTTCGAAATCTCCTCTTGGCAGTGAACTTGCAACACCTACATTCATCGTTTTGAAATCCTTATAGAATCAAAAGGATGTGGTCGGCTTTATAAAGATGTTTGAGTTAAGTTATAAAGATGACCATTGTTCTTGAGCTAAGTTATTCGTTTTTAATTAGCAAATTTTGAGAGCCTTCAAAATATCAAGGAGAAGTGGGAGTAAGCTTGTTTCTATTTCATTGTTAAGTTCTTCTATATTTATAATAATTATATAATTTTTAGTTAATGTTTATTCAATAAATAATCATTGTTAAGTTCTTCTATATTTATAATAATTATATAATTTTTAGTTAATGTTTATTCAATAAATAAGATTAATATTATATTGAGATTTCATTAAATTACATAAAAAAATATTATTATTATTTTAATTTTATTAAAAATAAAATATTTAAAATTTAATATAAAATAGAAAAATAAATAATATAGTAAAAATTAAAAAGTAAATATCAAATATTTTTATTTAAAATTATATAAAAAAATGTTTTTATTTCTTTAATTTTATTAAAAATAAAATTTTAAATATATAAAAAATATATATTTTTTTTTTTTTAATTTTATTAAAAATAAAATATTTAAAATTTTATATAATTTTTTTTTAATAATATAACAAAAACTAGAAAGTTAATATCAAACATTGTAAAATTTTATATTTAATTTGAATAAAAACATTAATTTTCAAATGTTTTTTAATAATTAATAATACTAAAACTAATAATATAAAAAATAATTAATTTATTTAAATTATTTTAACTAATATTAAAATATTATATTTAAATTCAAAATTTGTTTATACTTATTTTCATAATTTTCAAATATTTTTTAATAACCAACTTTTTCTTTTAGATATGATCAACTCCTATAAACATACATTAAGGATGACAAAAACCCTTAATAAAAGTGAATTGTAATACTACTAATCTTTTATAAACATATATTAGGATGAAAAAATCCCCCCAAAAATGTATTGTAATACTGCTAATCTTTTATATTTGTCTCATTTAGAAGTGAATTTTATTTCTATCAAAATTAGAACACAATTCTCTTGGTAAAAAATAATTCTTAAAATAAAATTGATATTTACTATTCTAAAACCAAAAATAAAAATAAAAATGACAAATTTCTAGTCTAAAACCAACAACAAATTGCTTGTAGAGAAAAATATTCATGATAGAGGTCTTTGTTTAAAATAAAGGACATATTATCTGCTAGACCCTTCTATAGCTTGTTCGGTTATTGGATGCGAACATTTTTGGGTCCTGCCTTTGGAAACTGTGTAAGGAGCCATCCTAGTCAAAGAAATTCCAACTTAAATCATGAAAGGATATCCTATACAATGGCTCAATTGAAATATCTGTTTGTAGAAGCGGTAGCGACATTTCATGAAGCATATGATCATCGTCGAGAATGACTTGGAATTTTTTAGTGCAACGGTGATATGCAAAAATTTCTTTATCCAAGACGTAACTCTTTAAACTATTGCCTAATATAATAATCTTATTCAAATTTTCAGGCATCCAATTTTCCTCGAGTACGTTGTCAGTGAGGGTAAGTGCAGGGAGAGCAATATCCAACTTGTTGCAGAGTCTTTAAGAGAGAAATATCCAACCTGCTGCAGAGTCTTTAATACTCTGTCAGGAGGCTTCCCATCCATGCTGCCATGGAGCATGACCATCCTGTCGCCAACGTTGATGTCCGCACTTAGTTCGATAACCTCCATTTCCATTTTCATTTAGGTTGTCTTCCACCTTCTTCATTGTACACCAATCAAACTATGAATAGTATTTTTGGAAACATGCCAACGAATTTCCCATGTGGTCACATGCACATGCATGCAACTATATTAAGAATGTGCATGCATGCACTCTTTTGTGAACATATTGTGTAATTGGTGAATCTAATTATAATCAGTTAGTCTAACTATTTGAGAGATGTTATATGTACGAGCATACCCATAGTAGTGTAGTGTAATGTGTGAAGAGTGTGAGTGCAAGCTAGTGTGTGTGTGAGGAGAGGATGATTGTATGCCATGAAGGTTATTGTAATTCTCCCTTGAATAATAATAATATCGATAATAATTTCCCGTGGTTTTTTACCTCATTGGGTTTCCACATGAATCACTGTGTCAAGTGTATGATTGATGTACTTGGTTTAATATGTGTTTGGTCTTGCTTATTTATGCTCAGTTATATGCTATGTTTTGCTTCCGCTGCCTAACAAGTGGTATCAGAGCTTAGAGTTGAAGTAGGAGAGAGCAAAGGAGAAGATAAGCTGGTCGCTTAGGTGCCGCAGGTGAGCCAAGGTGAATTGTATGCAGGTCTCCTGTGAGCGCAATAATCTTTTTGTGCTAATAGAGAAAATGCAGAGTTCTAAGTTTGAGGTGGATAAATTCAGCTATAAGAATATCTTTGTGCTATGGAAGCTTAAGATGTGGGATCTGCTTGTGCAACAAGGATTGCAAAAGGTGTTGGATGGAAAGTCAAAGAAACTGACAAGCATGACAGATGAGGAATGGGAGGATATGGATGCAAGAGCCCTCAGTACTATTCGTTTGTGTCTGGCATATGAGGTGTTGTTTAACATCGTTGAAGAGACGTTAACAACAGGTTTGTGGACCAAATTGGAGAGTTTGTATATGATAAAGAGATTGTCAAACATAATCTTATTGAAGAGGCAGTTGTACAACTTACGGATGAAAGAAGGTACGAAAATTACTGATTGCTTGAATGTATTCAATACTCTGATTTGTCAATTAACTAATCTAGAAGTAAAGTTTGAAGATGAGGACAAGGCAGTTACACTACTGTGTTTGTTTCCTGAGTCTTGGGATCATCTTGTCACAACTGTGTGGTTTAAAACAACATATGCCATTGATTATGACACTATTGTGGGAGCTTTGTTGTCTGAGGAGATAAATAAAACATCTAGTAAAGAAACCTCAACAATAGAAGCAATGGTGGTCATAGGTCGATCTATAGAAGGAGGGAAAGATCAGAAAGCTACAACCAGGTCTAAGTCAAAATACAAGAAGGGTAAGGAAAAATGTTGGTTTTGTGGAAAATCTGGGCATCTCAAGAAGGATTGTTGGAAAAGACAACACGCATCCAAAGAGGACTCCACAAAAGAAGAAAATTTAGCTACATGTATGGTTGATGAAGTTATGTTTGTTTGTTGTGTCTCTCCACTTGTGTTCGCATAGAAGGTGCAGGGCGGTGATGGTTGAGTCACCGTGAAATTAAAAAAAAAAATGTTTTTACTTTGGAGTTGTAGAAATTATTGATTGCATGTAAATGGGCATATGTCTGTAAGACCTAGATAGGCATGCGTACCCCTGGTTTATCATGTCACCTATGAAAAATATAGACATAGATTTAGGTAGATTGAATATGTGGGGGGGCATGTATGTTGGGTTAACCTTGACTCGGTGAAAGATTTAATGAGTTAAATCTGTTTTTAGGTCAAAAAAGGTGGTTTTTCAGGTCCATATGTTTTGGGTATCCCATGGTATTGTGTCCATGGATTGCATGTAATGAAGCCTATAAAAGGCTTGGTGAACTCCATCGTAAATGGGCCTAGAGGTACGCGGTGAAGGCTTACTTGTCCGGTTTGGCCGGATTTGGACAAAGTTGTTCGAATGCAAAGTTCGAGGTGGAGCAGTGTGTCCAGTTTAGAAAGGTGGGTTTGTAGAAAGGTTGATGTGTTGGCAGGCAATCAAGTGTTTGAGAATATATGATGAAGGTAAGTTCATATCCATGGAAATTTGAAAGTATTGCAAGGAAGTTGAGATCGAATAGGCATGTTCAGTAATGCCATGTTGCAGCAATAGTTGTGGATATAAGCGGTTGTGCTATCTGGTAACTCGGTCACCATCGATTGTAAAATACAGGAAGATTCAGGAAGAGGCATGAACAGGTCATCTGGTAATTAATCAAATGTGAAATTATTCGGTTGTGATGTTTATGGTTTTTTATCATCTTTCTAAGTAGGACCGAGATCAAATAGGTAGATCTTTGATATGGTGATGATGTTAAGGGGTGTAGACTGTGGGATCCTACTACCCATAGAATCATCATGGATAGAGATGCATTATATGATGAATCTCATTTTATAAAATCAAATATAGTAAAATATGAAAGGTTCAAAGCATGGCTGATAGTAGAAAGATATTGATTTCCATGAAAGTTTCTCACCGGTGGTTAAAAGCTTGTTTGTATTCATGTTGTGTTAGCACTGGTTGTGATAGTACAACTATATGTTAAAATTGTTTTACATGGAGTTTTTTGGATAAGGGGATGTATATGGAACAACCAGAATGGTTAGTTCATAATCTTAATAGAATATTTGTTTGCAAACTAAAAACTCATTGTATGTCCTGAAGCATGCTAGGAAAATGGTACAAGATGTTTGATTCCTTCATGGTGAGCCAAAGTTTACAAGAAGTGAGTATAACCATTGTGTTTATGGTATATTCATTATCTTGGTGTTATATGTTATGCTTGTTGCAAGCACAAGCATGGTTCAGATCAACAGGTTGGATCAATTGGTTAGGACGTTTGATTTGAAGGATCTGGGAGCAACAAAATAAATCTTGGGCATGGAAATACATAGAGACAAGAAATATGGTAAGCTTGGTTATCACAACAGAAGTATGTGGTGAAGATACTTAGGAAATTCAGTATGAATAATGTGAAAATGGTAAAATTCCTTTGGCTTTCCATTGTAAATTCTTTTTAGGTTTATGTCCTAATTGATGAAGAAGAAAAGGGATATATGTCTCGAGTATTATATGCTAGTAGGAAGTTTGATGATTGCGATGGAGAAATGGTCATCATTTCACATGCAGTTGGTGGTGTCAGTAGACACATGGAAAAACCAGGTCAAGACCATGGAAATGAGTGCTTCAAACATAGAAGCACAAGTATCACCTATAGTGGTTGCAGTGATTTAGTCTGTGGTTATGATTCATGAGATTTGGACAAGTGCATCGGTTTATTATACATGTTACTGGAATGGTGCATACTAGAGTGAATCGTGCAACCATGTTCACAGAACGATATTGTTAGAGAAGTTGTGGAGCTGTGATGGTGTTTGGCTTATCTTGGCTTGCATAAAAGGTGATGAATTAATTAAGGGCATGATATATCACGTAAATTGTTCTCAAGGTGGAGATTGTTGAAACATGCCAACGAATTTTCCATGCGGTCACATGCACATGCATGCATCTATATTAAGAATGTGCATGCATGCACTCTTTTGTGAAAATATTGTGTAACTGGTGGATCTAATTATAATCAACTAGTCTAACTGTTTGAGAGATGCTATATATACGAGCATATCCATAGTAGTGTAGTGCAATGTGTGAAGAGTGAGTGCAAGCTAGAGTGTGTGTGAGGAGAGGATGATTGTATGCCTATGAAGGCTATTGTAATTATCCCTTGAATAATAAGAATACGGATAATCATTGCCAGTGGTTTTTTCCCTCATTGGGTTTCCACATAAATCACAGTGTCAAGTGTATGAATGATGTGCTTGGTTTAATACGTGTTTGATCTTGCTTATTTTATGCTTTGTCATATGCTATGTTTTGCTTCCGCTGCCTAACAGATATGCCTAACAGATATGGGGTCTGTGATGACCATGCAATGGGTTGTTGCATGGTCCAACCAATGCATCCATCAGTGCATGCATCCTCCATCTAGCAGCCTATCGATGCCAGCGACCAGATCTCTTAAGAGTCGAGTTGTTCCAGGATTAATGGCAAGACTGAGATGTTAAGATCTCTCATAAACTTCCAACAACCACCACTGTGATGCAATTGAAAATTTGAAATTTAAACTAGTGCGGGCTTCATGGGAAAGAATTAAAAATTTCAAATTTAAACTAGGGCTTCATTGGAAAGAACTGAAAATTTCAAATTTAAACTAGCACTTCATTGGAAAGAAAGATGCAATGAGACATGGAGTTTTTGAACAAGCTCATAAAATCGCTTTTGAGTGACAGTTCGAATCACAGTCGTGGCAATGGCAATGGCAAGAGTGTTGGGAGTTTCTCAAATTCCCCAAAACACTCACCTTTTGGTGAATCTATGGGAAATCAGAAGGAACCCAACGTCATGGGAGGATGTCGAAAGGTTCGTGCCTGAGAGATTCATGAAAAGCTGCTCCCTCGATGAAAAGGTTCGTAATTGTGAGTGGATTCTGTTTGGAGCAGGCAGGAGAAGATTCCCGGGAGAGGAGTTGGGATTGCTTGTTATAGAATTGGGAGAAATGGGAATGACTGGACACTTCCCGATAAGATGAATGGGGAGAAATTGGATATATCTGAAAGGTATGGAATCACAACGTGCAGGGCACATGATCTTTCCATTGTTCAGACTCGTCACCTTACAGTGGTACTGTAAATTGTATGGATGTCTACCTGCCTTCATTTAGACTCCGATTTAAACAGAGCCCGTAGAAACGATAGAAATTAAATCTCTAATTTCAGTATTAGTCTGGCCTGGTATTGCCTTGGAAGTAATGACTACAATGACATAGAGGAATTTGGAATGGTGTGGTTACTATTATTAATATGAATATTTTAATCGATGAAAAACTCTTGTATTTGTATTGTTCTAGCTTAGTTTTAACCCTTAGAAAATTCTGAGTTTATTACTTCATGTATAATCTTTGAAAATGTTGAGTTTATTACTTCTTGTATAATCTTTGTTATATTTCTACTGTTGTAGCCTAATTTTAACCGGAACACTAGAAATGTTGAGTTTATTCCTTCATTACTTACAAATTCCCTAATCTCCACTCTTTTGTATTTTCAAGGGTTCGCCTGCATCATATCATAGAGTTTGTCCGTTCATTATGAAGCGGCCAATGACAAGACAAAAATCAATTAGCTACACATCTTATGAAGGAGGATGATAAAAAATATTATCTTTTTTGGATACAAAATTGTCCCATTTCACTATTATTTTTATTAAATCTAAATAATGTCATAGAAGATCCAATATTTTCTTGATAACAGAATTGTCATGAACAATATTAATGGTTTAGAAATATAATAATCTCTGAGAAATTTTTAAAGCGGTTATTTTCAAAGTTTGAAATTTAAGTTATTTTATTTTATTTTATTTAAATTAAACATATATTTGATTAAATTTTTTAAGTTAGAGATGTTTAAAAAGTTGTCGTTGGGTAACTAATTCTCCCACATGTTCAACTTGTATTTAAGTATTTTCAACCTTTTTTAATTGACATTTTGGAGATACTATTTTTAAGATTAGATATAAAATTAGTATTTTAAACCCTTTTTAATTGGTATTTTGAAGATATTATTTTTAAGATTAGATATACAATTTATCTTTATAAAGAGAAAAAAAATGTGTAGTTTGTCAATCTCATAAGCTCTTGTTGAAAAAACCACAATTTAATAAGCTGATGCATAACATCAATTAATAATAACATAAAAAATGAAGTTTTTTTCTTGCTAAATATAAATTAGTGGATCCCACATTTGTTCACATTTCATGATGATTTTCTATTTGGTTAGTGTTTTCGAAACCTTCACACTGCTTATGGTTTTAGATTTAATGATTTCATCAAGAGTAATTAACATATCAAGTAATATAACCTTATGGATAATGAACAACATTATAACAAATTAGTTGGTGGTTGTTTTGAAATAAAACATTGGAACTCAGGTTTTGAAACCAATTTTTTATTACTTAACAATGTTGTTTTCCTATTCAAACCACACAAAAAAGTGTCATGTAACTAGGGAGGATAATTAAAGTAATATTAGACAACTATGGAGGTACCTAAGGGGGGATAATTAATGTGATGAACTACCATAATAATGGAAAAATTCCTAGTAGGTAGTTGATAGTTAATGATTAGGCCCACAAAATAGTTGGTGGGTAATAAATGTAGCTCGGTAGTGGGGATAGGTACATAAGAATACTCATGAGAGAGTATCTATTCACACAAGTATCATTGCACTAGATATGTTAGATATTGTATTGTAATAAGCATGGCTTGTAGAGTCATTCCATTTATAAAAATTAGTTGATGGTGGGTGAATCCATGAAGTTGGGTAACACTTTTTGGCAAGGAAGAGCATGAAAAAGATATTTTTCATATCCTTGATTGACACAATTTTAAGCTCTCTTAGCTATTAATACCTCAATCAAGCACTTAAATAATACCTCGATCAATATTTGTTGACAAACCCTTCATCAAGGTATTGCATAGGGTTAAGTAAACCCTTGATAGAGCTATAGATCTTGATTGAGGTGTTAAGAAAACCCTCGATTGAGCTATGGAGATTGATAGAGGTCCCTTTTTAATTAGTCGTGAAGACCTTTAGCTCAATCAAGATACTTTAATTAACCCAGAAGGACGTCGATTGAGGTATTTTGAAAATTCTCGTTAAGCCCTCTATTGAGTGAGATTGATTGATTGAGAGTTTAAAATCTAGAAATCTACCCCCCTTGCTCTAGGATTTTTCGAACCTGCAAATTCCAATGGCTGAAACTTCAAATGTTTCATCTTAGGTGGTGGAGTTGATGTTAGTGGATTTTTCACTGGATCCTCTATCCAATGGCATATCATTTTCATATTATATTTTTCATTTATCTTCTTTTAAAACTTATATTTAATTTTTTTCACATAGTTCCAAAGGAGCTCGGAGAAAAAATAGTAGCATAAAAACTACACAACTAAAAAAATATTAAAAATATGGGTGATCCCCACGGATATCTCCCATTAATTATTATTATTATTATTATTATTATTAATGTAAGCAATAGGAAAAACGTTGATGGGAACACAAAGGTGTATACAATGTGATTCAAATATTAACTGGGCAGATTAAAAAATATATATATATATATATATATATATAATTTCCCCCCAAAAAAATAAAAAAATAAGTGGGATCTACTATGTTCTGTGTATATCATGGTTGTATTTTTTATTTTTTTTGAAGATTATATATTGAACATTGAATTAGTTGAAGGGAACAAAAGTCACTTGTTAACTTTTCTAGAAGTTCGAAAGGAAAAGAATTTAATTAAATGTGAATTTGACACACTAAATGACATTAAATTTAAAAAAAAATATCATTCGAAAGATAACATAATTCCCAACAAACAATTTTTTCATTGTATGTTGAAATTCACACTCGTTTATGAGTTTTGAAAAATTCAATTTAAAAATTATATAAAATGTCAATTTTTCATCACCATATTTCACTAAAATGTGTTATCTTCATGGATTTACCCTGGTGTTATCCTACCTTAAGGGTTTTCTCTACAATCTTGGTGTTTATTCTTGTGTGGCTACATTTTATTATTTTTAGGCTTAAAGGTTTTATCTTTTATGTGCTTGTATTCATTGCAAGTGGTATCAAAACTCTTTCTTGAATTAAAGGAAAGTTGTTTATTTATTGTCACATTTTCTCTCTAAGTTTATTCACTTGATTGAAACTAGCATAGTTCATTAAAAGTAGAGTGGTTGTGCCATTTCATAATTGGGGTCATAATAGTTAATCAAAGAAGCGTCATAGAAATTATATTAGTTTCAAGTTGGGGCCTCAAAAACTCCATGGAAAATTCTTACGACACATTTTTTTGTTTTGTTTATGGACCATATTATAGTAGAACCGGTGCTAGTAGAAGTACAAGAGTGGCCATGGAATTAAAAATTTGGGTCATAATAGAGATTACAAGCAGTTCCAAATAAGTTACAACCATTTTAATTTGTGATTCAAAACCCTCTCCCCCAGAATGCACTACCCCAGAATGTCATGAAGAGAGAGAGTGCGCAAAGAGTAGATAATGGAGAAACAAAAATAGGCAAGCATAATATGCAAATAGGAAACATTCTATGTACCATGAATGATCTGCCAGACACATACACTACATGATTAAAAACAACAAGAAAGTGAAATGGAGAAATTGAAATAGCCAAGCATAGCATGCAAACAACAAAGTAAAATGTTTGAATGGGAAAGGTTAAAACCAACCATAACTAAATTACTAAGAGTAAAAATTGCTAATTGTACCCACTAAGGAATAATGCTTGTTTTTTGAGCTGCAAGGCGATACCATATTAAATGATAACCCTTATGTGTGAAAACAAAGAATGTTCCTTATTAAATGAATCTAGTTCATCCATTTTGAATTCTTCATTAAAAGAGGGATTAATAAGAGGGATTAATGTGAAAATTTTCAATAGGTATAAGCCTTGGCGTAAATATATATGTATATGAGTGAATTTCAATATAGTGAACTTCAATATATATTACTACAACCATATTATTAAAGGTGGTTGATATAAGCATATGAGAGCCATTCTTCATCTTCTCAAATTAATGGTGAAAATAAAGTGATTATCCTGGTTGAATGTCGACCTCGCCAAGAAGGATTGGTAGATTTTAAAATTAAAATATTAATGTAAATAATATTAAAATATCTATGAATTTGACTATGGCTAATCAAGGTTGTATATGGTTGACTATATTGACTATGTTTCACAATGGTTAGCAATGTTTGAGGATGGTAGACCATGAGTGACTATGGTTGATGATGTTTGACTATGTTTCACCATGGTTTTCTATGGTTAACTATGGTTTGACCATGGATAACTATGTTTGACTACGATTAACCATGTTTAACTTTGCTTAACCATGTTTGAACATGGTTGACTATGGGTGATAATGGTTCACAATGTTTGAACATGGTTGACTATGGGTGATAATCGTTCACAATGTTTGAATATGGTTGTCTATGTTTGAAAATGGTTCACCATGCACCATGTTTGAATATGGTTGACTTTGTTTGAAAATGGTTCACCATGCACCATGTTTGAATATGACTGATTTTGGTTAATTATGATTGACTATGGTTTCATAATGTTGACCATATTTGACCATGGTTGGCCATAATCAACTATGGTTGTCTATGTTTTAATTTGTTTGACTATGGTTGACCATGATCGACTATGGTTGTCTATGGCTAAGGTTTTTTTACTATGGTTGACCATGTTGGGCTAACACTCACTATGGATGACCATGTTTGACTAGGTTGACTTTGGATGATCATGGTTGATTTTGAGTGGCCATGGTTGAATGTGGTGGACTTTGGTTGGCCATGTTTGATTATAGTTGAGTATGGTTCACTATGTTTGGCAATGGTTGACCATGTTTGATCATGATGCACTGTAATATCCCTGATCCCGTTGATCGAGATATTTTCTACCGATCTATTATTATGTCTTGTAGATCTGATACACTGGGGGTTTCTGGTTGC
>SNQJ01S0012063.1:140731-156331 GCA_010110895.2 Picea sitchensis | reverse complement strand
CCCTGGGAAGAAGATAGGAGCACATGGACGAAGCGCGACAACGGAGCACCAGGACGGAGCAGAGGATGGAATGCAGGCTGCAACAAGCAAGGTTGTGGAGGGTGGCACATCGAAGGATGGTGGTGAGATCCTTGTGCCACCTCCTATCTCGATTGCATTAGAACAATAGCATGTCCCCCTAGCCTTCTTCCACCTGGAACAATTAGTTTTGGTGTTTGACTTGAGAAGCCAGATGGAAGACCAGGTCTACTGTGGCACACTCATGCACCAACGCATCGATATGCTGTACGAATCTTTCTCCAATGCGCAAGCAGGGAAAAGATGTCCAACGTGTGCAAGACCTTATGCTCACCGAATCGGAATGGACTACACAACAAAGACCCCAACAATGCCACTTCTGGCAACCACGGGTAATTGCATGGCTAGGAATGTTTTCTGATTTTGGTTAGATGTTCAAGTTCTGGTTAGGGATTCAATCAGCTCAAACTCTTTAATATTTAATCTAGTTTCAATTTCAATTTTCATGGTTATTCTTCCGGATAAGGAAGATGGTGGTCAACATCTTTTGGACATAGATATCTAAGGCTACCAATTGTTGATTTTTATGCTAAGATCTACCCCTCTTTTTATTTAAAAAAAAAAACACATGCTTATGTCAAGTTACACATCCCAAAATAGTGACTGATTGTTAAAAGGGTCACAGAACTTAACAACCTTTTTTTAAGTTATAGATACAAAAATACCATCGTAAATGTATTTGAAATTTTTAATTGGTATTAAAAAATTATTCAACTATTTTAATTAACATCTAAAAAATAAATAGTATGCCAAAATGATAGTAAAAATTTTGTTTATAAAAAGCATGTGAAAACGATAATAAGAATGTTGTTTATTTTTTTAGTCTTAAAAGTAAGGGTAAGGATTTCTTTATTTTTTGTTATTAACAGGAAAACATGGCACAATAGTAGTAGAATGGTAAGGATTTCTTTATTTAATGATTGACAATGGTGAACAAACAATGCACGCGCTAGACACTGTCCAACAAAGAATCCCAACGAAGGAAATGCCAGCTTAAACCATTAAATGCTTCCGCAAACACTGGATCTTGATCAACAGAATAATCTTCATTCGGTGAGGTTGACCCGTCCTGCTGAATACCAGCACATGGTATTTTAATAGCTGTTTCTGGCAGCGGCATTTCATACAGGATTTGCTCATTGTTCATGATGGCTTTACTTTTACGGGTACCATGACGCTGTGTAATTTGTTTAAAACTCTGACCTAATATGATAATCATGTTCAACTTTGCTGGTGTCCAATTTGCGTCCAGTAAATTGATACATTGGAACATTTGGGAGCCCGGCATGAAAAATAGGGTGGGCTTGTCCACCGACCATCTGCCATGTTTTCTCTCAGTAAGAAAAGAGCAGGAGCAGTTGAAGGCCTTCAAAGCTTCTATTTCCCGTGTAGAGAAAGATGGATCATACACCACGATATCATTCACCCAATGAAATTTCTCTCTCAATAAAATGGCAAAAGCTATTTGCATGTGATTATTAGGCTTTACCATTCTATTGCCATAGACAATTAATTGTAAATCTGAATGCTGTGGGTCTGTGTTTATAAGGTTTTCTATTCTTGTGACCATTTCTGGATCCTGCATTTGTGCCATGAATTTTCCGTAAAATAAAGATTTCTCCAACTTTTCTCGTGCCAAATGTATTTTCTTAATTATTTCTTCGGTTGTTCCATTATTGGCTGCAAACATTCTTGGGTTCTGCCTCTCGAAACCGTGTAAGGAGCCATTCCAGTCAAAGAAATGCCAACTTAAACCAAGAAAGGATCTCGTATACAATAGGTCAATTGAAATATTTGTCTGTGGAAGCGGCATTTCATGAAGCATATGATCACTGTCCAGAATGACTTGGACTTTATTAGTTAAACGGCGATATGCAAAATATTCTTCCTCCAAGTCATATCTCTTTAAACTGTTGCCTAATATAATAATCTTATTCAAATTTTCAGGCGTCCAGTTTGCCTCCAGTACGCTGTCAGTGAGGGTAATGTCACAGTGAGGCATGAAAAACAGCGTAGGTCTATTCACTGTTCTTCTGCCATTTTCGTTAACAGAGAGACAATTGCAGTTGAAGGCATTTATAGCATTTTGCTCCACTGTTGACAGTAATGGATCGTACACCACGATATCATGTACCCATTCAAATTTTTTTCTTAACAAAATCGCAAGACATAACTGCATGTGATTATGCTCTACGTCAGTCTTCTCGTTAGGCTCGATCCTTCCAACGCCATAGAGAACGACTTGTAACTGTGAATGATCTGGGTCTGTGGCTATCACCTTTTCTATTAGTGCGATCATTTCTGGGTTTTGAATTTGTTTCATAAATTCTGTATAAAATGAAGATTTCTCTAACTTTTCCAGAGCGAGCTGTATTTTCGTGATTATTTCCTGAAATTTTGTATTAACTTCTACATCTGATTCACTCTCCATGAGTGCCTATCCGATTCTGAGTACAGAGATGGAAATACTCTCTGCTCACTATGGATATGTGTCCACCGTTGCAAGGCAAGGATGAATACCTTCAATCCTGTCCACTTCGCACAATAAAGATCTCAAACATATATATACTAGCACAATCACATATTCGTTCATGGAATTATATTCTTCTATTGAGATCGTCGAGATCGAAATCGTACTTAGTTTTCGTGAAAAAATACTAGATCGAAACCGTCGTATGCTTTAGTGAAAAAATACATCTATTGCTTTATATCAACTACTTTTTAATTGGTTTTTTTTTATTAAAAAATTTTAATTTTAAAATTAATTAAAATTAAAAATTTCTAAATTAATTTAATTTTAAATGTTTTTATTTTTTTTTATTTTGGAAGGTTTTAGATTATTTTTTCAGATTGATTTTGTCTTAAATTTGGTAAGGAATGGTTGGATCTGCAGATTTGAGTGGTTAAATTTGTATAATCCAAGTGTTTCTAGATGTTTTAGCATGCTGAATCCATCTATACATTCAAAAATACAATTTAAACAACATAAAATAAAGATTTTATCCAAATTTACATGACCGAATTCCAACCAAAAAATCCAAGAAATAAAACGTTTAGCCAAAACTTTAAACAAATCACAAACTAAAAAAATATTTATACCCATTATCTAATATTTTTATGAAATATTTTTTTTTTAAATTATAATTATAATTAATAATTCATGTTAAATAAATAATACACAATTAAGCTAAAGAAATACATCATTCGAGGTGGCTTATTAACTTGCTAATGAAAATGCTCATATATTTATTCAAACATCCATTTTCTAAAAATGAAATGCAAATTAGATTACAGGATGGAATGAAGAAAAGTAATTATCTATTGATCTTCCAACAATTTTACTCAATTCTCACATTTTAAATTCATGAATTGCATAATAAAATTAAAAAATACTACTGTATCCTTAAAAAAAAAAGTACTACGACTATATCCTTCCGATTGCTGGATCTAGGCAAAGTTTCTTGACAGTCTTGGAGCAGGCCAGCATAAGGGCCTCTTACGCGCCTCCATGGCAGAGGCAGAGGCCCACCTGCAGAATGCCATTGAGAGTGCATGAAGGAGAGGAACCACAAACTGGCTGTTTAATAAGGTGTTTTCATTGAAAAGAGAACGGAGAAATGGAAACAGCCAAGCACAACATGCAAATCATAAACATTCTACGCAAGAAAGTGAAACATTTGAATAAGGAGAGGAACCACAAACTGACTGTTTAATGAGGTGTTTCCATTGAATAAAGAATGGAGAAATGGAAATAGCCACTTGCACAACATGCAAATCAGAAACATTCTACCCAAGAAAGTGAAACATTTGAATAAGAAAGGTTAGATACAACCTTAATTAAAAGGAAATTACTTGATGATCAGAAAATTACTAACCTTAAAATTTAATTACTAACACTTGTATTTTGCAAAGTATTTTGAGTTGTAAGGATGATATCATATTATGTGTGACTATGAAGAATATTCTAGTTCAATGAATCTGGTTCATTTATTCTAAATTCCTCATTTAAAGAAGGATTAATGTAGAATTTTTCAATAGGTATACTACAACCATATTATTAAAGGTGGTTGATCTAAGCACATAGGTCTCATTCTCCACCTTCTTAAATTAATGGTGAGGATAAGGTGGTTGTCTTAGTTAAATGTTTCCTTGTCTAGGGAGGATAGGTAGATTTGCTAATTAAAATGTTAATGTAAATAATATTAAAATGTGTATGAATTTGACTCTGGCTAATCATGGTTGTTCTATGTTTGACCATGTTTGAGGATGGTAGACCATGAGAGACTCTGGTTGATGTTTCACCATGATTTACTTGACTACTATTCACCATGATGGTTCACAATATTTGAATATGGTTCACTACACTTACCATGTTTAAGAATGGCTCAGAGTGGACCATGTTTGAATATGATTGATTTTGGTTAACTATACTTGACTATGGTTTACTAATGTTGACCGTATTTGACTATGGTTGACCATGATCAACTATGGTTGTTTATGGTTTAATTTGTTTGACTATTTTTTAACCATATTGTTGTCTATGGTTTTATTTGTTTAACTATGGTTGAACATGTTTGTCTGTCACTAACTATGGATGATCATGTTTGACTATGATTGAATTTCGTTGAATATGGTTGATTTTGAGTGGCCATGATCAAATGTCATGGAATTTGGTTGGCCATGTTTGATTATGGTTGAGTATGGTTCACTATCTTTGGTCATGGTTGACTATGTTTGATCATGATTGACTAGTGATCCGGATGGATGTAGGGAACATCACAGAAGTTTCATAAGTGTCCCAGAGCGCACAAAATCAACCTAGGATTCTCAGAATGGCTTCAACAAACAACAAAAGGAAAACAAAAAACTTCCCAAAATTCAATTAAAATGGCATGATCACGAAGAGTGTGTCGCAAGATTTCCAAGGGCACAAACGGCTCATCAAATGAAGTTACGAATCAAAATATATAAGCGGTCAAAGTTTTGGTCAACCCAGCCCAGTCAGCAGGGATGAGTCAGCATCCACACTGTTGACATCAACATCCGTACAACCTATGTGGCAAGCAAAGAGAGTGACATGTGTCATGATGACATCATCATGTCACTTGGAAACACCATAGGCTGCCACGTGTCACTCAGTTTTGAGCTTTTTAGGGCACCACGTGGATGAGTAAAAATGTGCCACGTGGCACCCAGGTGATGCCACATGGCACCACCTAGAAGGTGCCACATGTACAGTGTGACGTCATCATCCAAGTGGACGAATCATAGGCTTCCACATAGCCCAATGGGGATGCGCCATGTGGCACCCCCGAAATGCCCAAGGAAGGCCCGTGAATGAAAAATTAAAAAAAATATGTATTAACAGAACTCTGCCATATATGGCGACATTTCTACTATATATAACATATTCTCTATATTTAACCTCTACCAAAACGTCCGCCATAATCTCCGCTACATTTAGCAGGGGCGCGCCAAAATGGTTTAACGGTTCACCAAAATGGGGAGGACCTGTGGGATTCGACCCCCTGACCTCCTTCCAACCAAGTACTACACTTAGCTCTGCCAACCAATTAGGCTAACGATCTCATTATGGCATAACGGTCCGAAATTCATATAAAAAAGGGGGTCTAGGCAGAGTTCGGAACAGGCAAACAACTCTGAGCACGAGAGTGGAGCGCTCTCGTATGGACTGTATGACCTGGTACAAATCTATATGGACTGTACGTAATTTGGTACACAAATCGAGGCAAGGTTGCCTCTTGGGTCCGAAAGCGCCAGACTCAGATCGAGGCGTGGAGACAGTCATTTTTAGGTAAAATGATGCCACGAATGCAGTGGTGGTGTTAGTTTTTTGATCTGAGAAAAACTTCAACAACTTAATTTCAGAATGAGTCATTTATTGCAGAGGCAGTGACACAGTAACTGAGGCAACAATGTCTCTTGGGCCTAAAAGTGTCCGACTCATATGGAGACGATTTGAAAATCATTTTTAGGTGATTCGACGATGTGAATCCAATGACGAGGTTTGTTTTTGCAGCAGAGCTTCAGATAAGCAATTTAAGCTATGGAGAAGCCAATGTAGGCATGCTTTTCATTATGTTGATTTGTCATTAAAAGTTGCAGCATAGCATGCATGTTATAGGTCTGAAGGAGCAGAGAGAGGCTGCAACAAAGAAACAAGATCAAATTATTCCTTCTATCTATTATTTTCTTATCTTCTTTCACATAAAATCAATCAGTTATATGTGACAGAGAAATTGTGGCACTTGCATGACACGTGGCCAATGAAGTAGTTATGATTCTCATGGTTTCATGATCTTTTGTATGGGCTGCATATTTATGTTTTAGATTTGAGTAGCAGATCTAAGGCTTTTGATGGCTGCATGTTGATGGGGGTCATATTTTATTCTTCATCATTTTATGTATTGAGTATGTGGAAATGATGTCCATGTCAGCATCATGGATGCCTCATGAGTAGAACTTGTGAAGTTGATACATTCCTGATCACATTCTGATCTCTTGTTGTCATCACCGAAGAGGGACTTTGGCCTTACAACTTGTAAAGGAGAGGCATCATTACATCGAGAAGAATAAAGCAGTCAGGCTTTGGAGCATGACCCAGAGAGGTAGCCCATTGCAAGGGTGAACTCTGTTATCAAGTGAAGTGTATTATCCATTATGTGTATTATGTTCTTATGTTGTTTTTCCATGAATTTCCACACATAGGATGTTAAAATTAAGCATGACATATTGCACATAAGGAAGACTAAAGAGGTTTTCATTCAATTTGAATTCAAGCGCATAAGACTTCAAATTTACCTTTAATTGCAAATCGCTCAAGTAAAACGATCTATAACTGGCCCTTTTGAAGGAGTGACAGAAACAACTAATTATTGGAAACTTATCGCTCCCGGGTTCAGATCATGTGGTATCAGAGTAGGCTTGATACTGATTCCAGGTGTTGAAGCTAAGGATGACAAGGTCACCAAAAAATCATGGTTCGATGAGCTTCAAGAGCTCAACCAAATGCTTCAAGCAAAGAATGTTGGATTGAAGACATTGTTGCATGTTGCAGAAGAAGAGAACCAAAGGTTGCAATAGAAATTGAAATCCGTGAAGATGCAGACAAAGGAAGGCTCTATGAATGAGACGATGATAAGGCCATCTTGTGACCATGGCAACTTCACCAGTTATGGGTGCAAGCATGATAGTGCAAATGCATGCACACTTTTTCAAGCAAATGAAGATGACCCAAATGCATTCATAAACCAAGGAGGATTCCTAGAAGCATATTCCACTGATCCTTCTCACCAGGAACAACTGGACACATCTCAAGAAGAAGACCAAGGGTCCCAGTTTGAGGTGGATGTCAATAAACCATGTGTATTTCCTTTCTTGATTAATGCTGATGATTCTTTTGAAATCCTTGAAAAACATGCCTCTTGCATTGGCTTAAAGGTGATGAGAAAAATGGGATACGAAGGAGGAGGCCTTGGAACCAATGGCCAAGGTATTGTGGATCCCATCGTTTGGCCTCGATATGATGGGATAGGCTATGTCCCAAAGGATGTTGGAGAAAGATCCAAAAACATTCGGGAAGAAGACCCCAGAACAGTCATTACTGAGACTCCAGAGGTCAATAGTTCAACAAGAGATGAAATTGATTTAGTACAGGCCAAGAGAAAAAATTCTCATGATCGAGGATTCAAGACATCTCCAGGGAGAGATGAACATCACAATGACAGAGTTAAGACCAACTCTTCTTTCCAGTCTGACTCCAGAGGAAACTCAGTGAGGTATAAGAAATCTCGAAACTCTAAAATGACATTTGATTATAAGCATGTTAATCACATAAAACAAATCTTTTGGCATCGAACACCATGCACATTTTGTGGATTGAATAACCACACAGTGTCCTAGTGTTGGAAGAAAAATCCTTGTGTGGGAAGGTAATGGAAACTGGGAGAAGGACGGGGATGGAAGATTGCTTTTCACACATGGAAAAGAGCAGTGGGAATGCACCTCTGAAGGAGAAAGGCTACTGCAACCATTGTAGAAGAGATGGGCATCATGAGGCCACTTGTTGGGCCTTACATCCAGATCTACATTCCAAGAGGGATAAGAAGACTAGGAAGTCACCTCTGACGGAGACATCTAGTCAGACAGTGTTGCAGGAAAATACGCCACTAGGAGAAGACCAACTACCAGAGAAAGGACAAATCGTTTAAAAGGACATGTTCGACAAAATGGTTGAACAAATGGGGAAAATCCTTTTGAGTTAGTCGAGAGTGGCCATATTTTGTAAATAACATGTTGCGATTCAAACCCCATAGAAGGGTATGGTGTAAAAGTGATAATTGTTGATATCGCTTCTTTTTTTCTGGCACATGTTGATATTGTTAGGCCTTGTGAGGTATTTTGGGTATGAGTTTCTTATTGTAAGTCCAATGGACATGAAACTTAATGTTATGACTTTTGGGGACCAAAAGACTTTTCAGTTAGGAGGCATGATCCATATGCATCTAGGGAACATCACAGAAGTTTCATAAGTGTCCCAGAACACACATAATCAACCTAGGATGCTCAGAATGGCTTCAATAGACAACAAGAGGGAAAAAATCAAAGTTCCAAAAATTCAATTAAATAGGGATGATTGCGAAGAGAGCGTTGTAATATTTCCAAGGGCGCAGACGGCTCGTCAAACAGAGTTATAGATCAAAAGATATAAGTGGTCAAAGTTTTAGTCAACCCAGCCCAATTAGTAGGGATGAGTCAGCATCCGTATTGCTGACGTCAGCATCCGTATAGCCTACGGGGAAAGCACAGAGAGTGACACGTGTCATGGTGACATCATCATGCCATGTGGAAGCACTGGAGGCTGCCATGTGTCACTCAGATTTGAGCTTTTCAGGGCACCATGTGGACGAGTAATAATGTGCCACATGGCACCCCTAGGTGATGCCACGTGGCACCACCCAAAAGGTGCCACATGTCCAACGTGACATCATCATCCAAGTGGACGAATCAGAGGCTGCTACATGGCCCAATGGGGATGCACCACGTGACACCCCCAAAATGCACATGGAAGGTCCGTAAACGAAAAATTAAAAAAAATATGTATTAACAGAACTCTGCCATATGGCAACAGTTCTGCTATATATAGCAGATTCACTATATTTAACCTCTGCCAAAATGTCCACCAAAATGTCCGCTAAATTTAGCAGGGGCGCACAAAAATGGTTTAACGGTTCGCCAAAATGGGGAGGCCTGTGGGATTTGACCCCGGGACCTCCGCCAACTAAGTACTAAACTTAGCTTCGGCAACTGATTAGGCTAACAGACTCATTATGGCATAATGGTCTGGAATTCATATAAAAAAGGGGGTCTGGGAAGAGTTCGGAATAGGCAGAAAACTCCGAGCACGAGAGTGGAGTGCACTCGTACGGCCTGGTATGGATCCGTACGGACTGTACAGATTTTGGCACACAGACCGAGGCAAGGTTGCCTTTTGGGTCCGAAAGTGCCAGACATGGATCGAGGCGTGGAGATAGTCATTTTTAGGTAAAATGATGCCACAAATGTAGTCGCAGTGTTAGTTTTCTAATCTGAGCAAAAATTCAGCATCTTAATTATAGAATGAGTCATTTATTGTAGAGGCAGTGGCATGATAACCGAGGCAACAATGTCTCTTGGGCCTAAAAGTGTCCGACTCAGATGGAGAAAATTTGACAGTCATTTTTAGGTGATTCGACAACGTGAATCCAATGACGAGGTATGTTTTTGTAGCAGAGCTTCAGATAAGCAATTTAAGCTATGGAGAAGCCAATGTAAGCATGCTTTTCATTATGTTGTTTTGTCATTAAATGTTGCAGCATATAATGCATGTTATAGGTCTGAAGGAGCAGAGAGAGGCTGCAGCAAGGAAGCAAGATCAACTTATTCTTTCAATCTATTATTTTCTTATCTTCTTTCACATCAAATGAATCAGTTATATGTGACAGAGAAATTTTGGCACTTGCATGACAAGTGGCCAATGAAGCAGTTATGATTCTCGTGGTTTTGGGATCTTTGTATGGGATGCATATTTATGTTTTAGATCTGAGCAACAGATCTAAGGATTTTGATGGCTCCATGTTTATGGGGGTCATATTTTATTCTTCATCTTTTTATGTATTGAGTATGTGGGAATGATGTCCATGTCAACATCATGGATGCCTCATGAGTATAACTTGTGAAGCTGATACATTCCTGATCACATTCCGATCTCTTGTTGTCGTCACCGAAGAGGGACTTTGACCGTACAACTTGTAAAGGAGAGACATCATTACATCGAGAATAATAAAGCAATCAGGCTTTGGAGCATGACCCGGAGAGGTATCCCACTACAAGGGTGAACTTCGTTATCAAGTGAAGTGTCTTATCCATTATGTGTATTATGTTATTATGTTGTTTTTCCATGAATTTACGCACATAGGATGTTAAAAGAAAGCATGACATATTGCACATAAGGAAGATTAAAGAGGTTTTCATTCACTTCAAATTCAAGCGCATAATACGTCAACTTTACCTCTAATTGCAAATCGCTCAAGTAAAACGATCTATAACTGACCCTTTTGAAGGAGTGACAGAAACAACTAATTATTGGAAACTTATCGCTCCCGGGTTCAGATCAACTAGTTTTGGTGATGTCTAACCATGTTTGACCATTGTGAACTATGGTTGACCATGGTTAATTATGTTTAATTATGATTACCCAAGTTTGACTATGGTTTATTATGATTAATTATGGTTTGAGTATGGTTAACCATATTTTCATATGATTGACCATATTTAACCATGGTTAACTATCATTGACCATGTTGGACCATGGTTTACTATAATTTTCTATGGTTTACTATAATTGAGTTTGATTGATCATAGCTAACTATGGTTTCTTTCGGTTGACTGTGTTTTACTTTGGTGCAATATTTGCAATTGCATATAGGAGATCATCAATACCATATTCTAAATCATTCTACTCTATGTAATTAAAAGATACAAATAACCTTATGTTAATATAATCACCATCTACTACCCATGCTTGAATAGCTCGTAATGGTAGCTCAGGGTCCCCTTGGTAGTTCATCCTTGCGTATGGATAGTCCTCAATGTATATTGGGAGCTAACACCAATGTGCAAATAAATAATCTTGGAACACATTTCCAATTTCCCCACCTCCCCCTCGTCCCTGTAGCTACCTCGAGTGTTTCATCCAAGGCTCTTGTGGGCCCTCATCAGGAATGTGAATACGAGGTCAAAGAATGGGTATCCTCTTAAAAAACAAGGAATAGAGGAGTATACTGAATGCACAGTTACCTTTTGAAGACCATTGGAAGGAGGTTAGTTGGCGCTTAAGTGTCATCAACTATGATTTTCCTTTACTATGATTTGCTATGGTTGAACATGCTTCACCATGGTTGACTTTGATTGATCATATTTGACTATGGTTTCTTTTGGTTGACTGTGTTTGACTTTGGTGCAATATCTACATTTTCATATAGGAGA
Source organism: Picea sitchensis (assembly GCA_010110895.2). Classification (NCBI taxonomy): domain Eukaryota; kingdom Viridiplantae; phylum Streptophyta; class Pinopsida; order Pinales; family Pinaceae; genus Picea; species Picea sitchensis. The sequence goes on along the minus strand of SNQJ01S0012063.1, from coordinate 144,706 downwards.
TCATCAATACCATATACTAAATCATTCTACTCTATGTAATTAAAATATACGAATACACTTATGTTATTATACTCACCATCTACTCCCCATTCTTGAGTAGCTCATAATGGTAGCTCAGATTCTCCTTGGTAGCTCATCCCTGCGTATGCTAATCCTCAATTTATGTTGGGAGCTAATCCCAGTGTGAAAATAAATCATCTTGGAACACATTTCCAAGCCCCCCACCTCCCCCTCACCTTAGTAACTACCTCGATTGTTGTATCCAAGGCTCTTGTGGGCCCTCATCAGGAATGTGAATGTGAGGTCAGAGAATGGGTATCCTCTTAGAAAGAAAAGAAAAGAGGACTATCATGAATGAAAAATTACCTTCTGAAGCCCGTTGGTAGGAGGTTAGTTGGTGTTTAAGTGTCGTCAACATCATTTGGGCCCACCCAAAGTAGGTCTCATCCAATACTCACTCTATCAACAAATATCCCCTCTAGATACTTTGTGTAAAGAGAGGCTACCCAATATGAAAATCACCACCATAGTCATAGCTCGTGTATCCAAGTCCATTAGTTGGATAGTAGAATATTTAATCATCACACGAGGTATGTAGTGGGTCTTGAGAAACTAGATACTTTGTGTAAAGAGAGGCTACCCAATATGAAAATCACCACCATAGTCATAGCTCGTGTATCCAAGTTCATTAGTTGGATAGTAGAATATTTAATCATCGCACGAAGTATGTAGTGGGTCTTGAGAAACTCCTCCAACCATCTCTCTTGAGGTAATATAGGTTGAGACATACTTCTTCCATAAGAGGGATCCCTATGAGGAAATAGATGTTCTATTTAGTGATCTCAATATGCTATCACTACACCATAAATTATTTTTCCTTTACATGCCAATATCTCACTATATGAGAGTGGAGACCCTTCCCCACTCCCATCGATGGGTTCTTAACATATTTGAGAATGCCATACCAAGGTAGCACTCCTCTCACTACCTAATTCTTTTGAACCTGTGCACACATATCTTTGAACTCTCTCTCTCTTTATCTCTCTCTCTAGAGTACCTTGAACTCGACCATATATGCACAGAACCACAGTTTTTGGTATTTTCATCATATTTATCAAATTTTAGGTCTCAACTAACAATCCTATATTTTGGCATCCTTTTGCACAATTTTTCCTTCCTACAACATACCTTTTTCCTATAATTTCCTCATTTTTGTATCTAGAATAATTTTTTCTGGAAAAAGGGTATTAATTGGTCATGTTTTATCATTTTTGTTAATTACAAGATAATAATTATAGACATTTTGATAACTTATCATGTGAATTGCCCGCAACTATAGTTTTATTGTAGCAAAAATACCTTACAACTGAATCTTGAATAGGCCATGGAAAGATTGCAATGGTCCTATAGCTGGCTATAAAGGCTTTATAACACATTCACAACTAGTCTATCAATTGGATACAAAAGACAAATAGCATGAATGCGACCAAATTGGAGGAAAATGCAAAAGAGGAGTTGTTTTTGCTAGTTGCACAACAACGACAACACAACTCCAATTATCCCAAAACTTTCTCCACAACAATAGGGGATTGTAAAAGTCTCATTAATTTGCATACTATGATCTGCCCAAGGATTCTATGAGCATGCATATGGACAAGTAACATTCTAATCTTGTCAAAAAATCAACAAACTCAAGGGCGAGTAGATCCAAATTAGAAAATCAATGAATGGTTTTGGTTGGAGCCACTTGTGTAACTACTAAGACATATTAAAATAGTTGATAAGGAGTTTCTATATAAGAATCATTCCTTCCCTTAATAAGGATTCTTGGAATAATTTAAGAAAAGTACTCTATAACATACTATTCTATAATTTGATTTCACTTAATATTAAAAGATTTGTGTGGTTTCCTTTTCAATGCATGGATTAATGTATGCAATGATTCATTAAGTAGCTAATGTATTTATCTTCTAGTACCACATCCAAAGAGGTAGGCCCCTCTCAGATGATAGGTACTTATATACTTTGGTAGGATTAGTACACTTATGAATTTTCTAGCATTGAGGATTGTAGACTTTGTTTTTTCCTTGATTAATTTTTTAAGCATTGTTTTGATCAACACCTCTTTAAGGCAGATTGTTTTCAAGAATCCTGGCACAATAATTAATTCATTACCTCTATTATTTCATTTAGTTTGATGAACATGGTATTTTGATAATAGATTGATAAGTGTCAGTTCTCATTTCCTGTAATTCTAGATGTTAGTATATGTAGCATCCCCAAACCCCTTCTCGGCAAGGCCACACGAAAAATATGAATTCTGATACCATTTAATTAACTAAAATTCTTTGCAAATACATAACTTAATGTAACATAAAAACAAATATATAGATACAACATGTATAGGAAAAATCCATGAGAATAAATGCATAAATATTAACACATCACATAATTAACACACAATAGAAACTTATATTTGGTAAAAAGAACATCAACTGTGATCAGGGGATTAAATTTTGCTCAAAAATTCAAAGTGCTCAGAATTGCTTCAAATCAAACGAGAGTGTAGGCCTCATTGTTGTGAACCCAACGCAACTCGTTTGGGCTCAAACGGACGTCGAGAGCGAGAGATATCGCGATCTGTTCGAATTGTCAAATAGGTAAAAAAAAAGGACGCTGACTGTGCAGTCCGTACAGGCTGATGTGGCAGGGGACGTGTGATGATGTGGCAGAGACCATACGTCCATATTCTGATGTGGCATGTGATGATGTGGCAGTTTGTGATTGGCAGATGTGGTCAAATTATGATGTGACACGTGGCATCATTTTGGTTAATGGTGTGGTGCCACGTGGCCTAGACATGGCTTGCCACGTGGCACCGTTGTATTGGTTATTGGTTCAAAACTTTATGTACTCTATGGGGTTCGAACCATGGACCTCTCCCATAGTCCAAAGTCTTGGCAAGAGCCTCCCTGCCAATGCGCCCACACATTGTTACTTACCATATAACAATTTGCATTTAATTTAAGTTCAAACTATTGTGTATGTGGGCGGGGGTCGGGCTGGGGCTTAGCCCTAACCCATGGTATTTTGTGTTATACCATGCGACCACATACCACACGGAGGGTGCGTGCGGGAGTTGTACTTTAAATGGAGCCCCGGTTGCACACCGTATATGCCATATGACCCAATGTAATAGCTGGCGCGCGTTTGTTTTATCAAATGGTTAGCACAATTTCAATGGGTAGTCCATGCGCCCGACACTTGGCGCTTAACTGTTGGTTAGCCCTTTTTGTATATGCGGTCGGTTCTATGACCCACATGTACCCGAGAGTTTGGCGGTTAGGGGCTGGCGCTCCCATAACCGTCCTACAGTTCGCATCGTTGGCGCGGTTGTGTTCGGTGCCGGGTTTTTACGCTTTAAATAGTGTGTGTGCTAGGTTGAATGGACAAGGGTGCGTTTTGTAGATGCAGAGACAACAAGCTTGAAGGGGAGACTTCAAGGAAGCCTAACTTCTTCGTTTTTTGGCCAAACGAGGTGCCAAAAAAGCCCAGCTAGGGGTTTTTGGACGCTCTGAAGCCATTGGAGCAGTCTGTTGGTCATTTTAAGCATTGTAAAGCACGTTTTTGAGCACTTTGAGCAAATAATAATAATGATCCATTGGAAGCTGGACCAGGAGATGTATCCCAAGAGAGGGGTGAACTCCTTTATCATTTGTTGTGTTATGTGTTTATGTTCATTGATTATGCTGCTGTTTATTTGCGTCTTAAATGAGTAAATCCTATTAATGATGTGTTGCAAAGTTGATCCATTTTCTTTTAACACATAAACTTTACTTGCAAATATTTTCAAGATTACAAGTCTTCTTCATTTTTAGATCAAGTTGGTATCAGAGCAAAGGTTTTTGAAGACTTGATTATTTGCAAGTGTTTTGTTTTCTGATGCTCACAAGGTTGAAACTCACAAGAGGAGAA
>SNQJ01S0012063.1:123802-140721 GCA_010110895.2 Picea sitchensis | reverse complement strand
TGGAAGGGTGAGGGAACTATACCCTCATCTTCACATAGACTGAAAATAGTCTTTTGGAGGTCCAAAAGCTTCCCAATGGGGAGGTGTGATCAGGGGATCAAATTTTGCTCAAAAATTCAAAGTGCTTGGAATCACTTCAAATCGAACGAGAGCGTAGGCCTCATCATTTCGAACCCAATGCAAATCGTTTGGGCTCAAACAGACGTCGGGAGCGAGAGATATCGCGATCTGTTCGAATCATCAAAGAGGTAAAAAAAAGGACGTTGACTATGCAGTCCGTACAAGTTGACGTGGCAGGGGCCGTGTGATGACGTGGCAGAGACCATACATCCATACGCTGATGTGGCATGTGATGACATGGTAGTTTGTGATTGGTAGATGTGGTCGAATTATGATGTGACACGTGGCATCATTTTGGTTAATGGTGTGGTGACACGTGGCCTAGTCATGGGCTACCACGTGGCACCATTGTATTGGTTATTGGTTCAAAACTTTATGTACTCCATGAGGTTCGATCCGTGGACCTCTCCCATAGTCCAAAGTCTTGGCAAGAGCCGCCCTGCCAATGCACCCACACATTGTTACTTACCATATAACAATTTGCATTTAATTTAAGTTCAAACTATTGTATATGTGGGCGGGGGTCGGGCTGGGGCTTAGCCCTAGCCTGTGGTCTTTTGTGTTATACCATGCGACCACATACCACATGGAGGGTGCGCGCGGGAGTTATATTTTAAATGGAGCCCCGGTCGCACACCGTATATGCCATATGACCCAATGTAATAGCTGGCACGCGTTTGTTTTATCAAACGGTTAGCACGGTTTCAATGGGTAGTCCATGTGCCTGACACTTGGTGCTTAACTGTTGGTTAGCCCTTTTTGTATATGCGGTCGGTTCTATGACCCACATGTGCCCGAGAGTTTGGCGGTTAGGGGCTGGCGCGCCCATAACCGTCCTACAGTTCGCACCATTGGCGCGATTGCGTTCAGTGCCAGGTTTTTACGCTTTAAATAGCGTGTGTGCTAGGTTGAATGGACAAGGGTGCATTTTGTAGATGCAAAGACAACAAACTTGAAGGGGAGACTTCAAGGAAGCCTAACTTCTTTGTTTTTTGGCCAAACGAGGTGCCGAAAAAGCCCAGCTAGGGGTTTTTGGACGCTCTAAAGCCATTGGAGCAGTCTGTTGGTCATTTTGAGCATTGTAAAGCATGTTTTTGAGCACTTTGAGCAAATAATAATAATGATCCATTGGAAGCTAGACCAGGAGATGTAGCCCAAGAGAGGGATGAACTCCTTTATCATTTGCTGTGTTATGTGTTTATGTTCATTGATTATGCTACTATTTATTTGCGTCTTAAATGAGTAAATCCTAATAATGATGTGTTGCAAATTTGATCCATTTTCTTTTAACACATAAACTTTACTTGCAAATATTTTCAAGATTACAAGTCTTCTTCATTTTTAGATCAAACTGTGTGCATAAATTCTACGTTCCTCCTAGCCTTAGACCACATTGCTCATGTTTTTCAGCAGTGCATCACCCCTGATCTGGGGCTCAAACTCCACCTTGGAAAGGGAAATCCTAACCAAGCTAAAGTCTCTTAGACAACATAAAACTCAGACTCATGTGAAAACTAAAAATAACAACATGCATGTACCACCCCAATCCCTCATTACCCACATGCATGTACCACCCTAGGAAGTGTGCCCATTCTCTTCTCAACAGTCCTTCAACTTCCCCACCTCCCTTCCAGGGCTTCAACAACATGCCAAACATGAAGCCTCAAAGACATATAGCTGCAACTTGACACCTTGGGAGAGCCATTCCTACTAGTTCTCTCACCTGGAGATAATGCTCATGAGCTTGACAACCCGCTTCTTCAATATCCTACGAGACTGACAACTTTCTTCTTCATTCTAGTTCCAAAACTCTCCCTAGTATAGGTACAAGTACTAGTAGCATGAAGGTATGGATGACAATAGTCTGGAGGTGCTGAGGTGAGAATCATAATGGAATCATGGAAAAAAGGAATAAATCACCTTAACTTATGTGCATGTTCCCAACTTGACACTTGTCATGTTGGGAACTGTATGGTCCCACACATGGATTCCCTTTCAAGGTGATACCCTCCTCAATATAGGGACTTAGGATATACCAAATATCCATACTTTATACTTTATATCATTAGGAATATTAATAAAATATTCCTTTGGGATTAAGCCCCTTGGCTTAGCCCCTTTTCCCTAGACTCTTATCCCCCCCTTTCCCATTTTGGTGGAGTTTATTCCCCATAATATTTTACATGGTTGGTCTGTAGCAGTGATGTGTTTTCATTAAAAACTAAGTTAGATGACATTTTATAAAAATAGGCTCGCTGCATTTTCATCTTTTGGCTCACCATCCTAATAACTACAAAGGCATTCTGGCCTCAAAATACTTACATACAAAGGCAATATTTCCCCAAAGTATCATAGTTCACAAAACTATATGTAGAATTATATTTATATTCACAGTGGGGTTCAACCTAGGGGTATTACATTCCCCTCCCCCTTATTTATGCACTTCCCTCAGTGCAATATATACACATATACAGTCAAAACTTCAAAAGTCCTAAAAAAGATGCTAATAGTTTTCCCGCATAACATCCTCATGTTTACAAGTTGCATCGTGAGGATTGTACGAGGTCCATTGGACCTTTACTAGTCATATGGATCGATTTCAGAGTTTCTTGATCATCCAGTCCAATATGCAAATTGATTGCACTTGAAAGTCTCTTTCTTTCTCCACATGAATCACATTCCAATCATTGACGTGATTAGCATCATGTAATTACTTTTTAAGAAATGATATATGGAATACATTATGAATACACATTGATGTAGGTAAGGAAATCTTGTATGCTAAAGGACCAATCCTCTCTAGGATTTCAAACGATCCACAATAATGAGCTGCCATATTTGAAAATTTTCCCAACTTTAGGGAACTTCTCTTCAAATTTACTTCTAAGAACACATGGTCACCCACTTTGAACTCTCTGTGAGTTATACCTTTATCAACACAAATTTTATTCCTGTCGTAGGAAACCTTTAAATTCTGTTTTATTTTCACCATCTGCTCTTCCATTTCCATGAGTATTTCTAGTCCAACCACTCCTCTATCTTCTAGGTTGTCCCAACTCACTGGTGTGTTGCAGTTTCTTCCATAAAGTTCCTCAAATGGGCTCATCTTTAGAGATGCTTGATACCCATTGTTATAAGCAAACTCCACCAAATGAAAATAGTCTTCCCATTTGGATGGTTTATCCATCACATACATCCTTAATATGTCTTGTATCACCTTATTTACCCTTTTCGTTTTCCCATCTGACTCTGGATGATAGGTTGTGCTAAAATTCAAATTTGTTCCAAATCCCTTCCAAAAATTTGATGTAATTTGGGATATCTGTCAGATATAATTGTCTTAGGAACACCATGCAACCTATAAATTTCCCAAATATAAATATCAACAATGTTAGTTGACATGTGAGTGAGCTTCACTACAATAAAATGGGAAGCTTTAGTAAGGTTATCGACCACTTCCATAATTTAATCATGTTGCTTGTTTTTTTCTGGGAAGCTTGGTGATGAAATCCATTGTTACAATTTCCCATTTCCACTCAGGAATTGGAAATGGTTGTATCAAACCAGTTGGGTCTCTATGATGATCCTTGACCTTTTGAAAATCCAAACACCTAGCAATAAAATCAACAACTTCCTTTTTCATGCCTTGCCAATAATATTGTCTCTTGACAACTGCAATAGTTTTATGGTAACTTGGGTGCCCAACATAAGTCACATTATGCATTTATTTTAATATAATATTTTTGAATTTCCGAAAATTTGGCACATAAATTATACCTATGTACATGAGAATTCCATCCTCTTTTAACTTAAAATTCTCAATTTTCTGCTGCAAAATACCTTGCTATAATTTTTTCTTTATTTCCATGTATTGTAGGTCTGATTTTGTAGCCTCTTAAATTCCATATTTCAAATCTGATCTATACATGATAATGGCTATAACATGCATCAGATGCACCCTTCTATTGAGTGCATCAATCACCTTGTTCTCTTTACCCTTGATATGATTTATATAAAAATCATACTCATTAAGGAATTCCAACCACCTTCTTTTCCTCGCATTTGGAGTTAGTTGTCCAAATAAATATTTCATACCACTATGGTCTATCCTCAACTCAAATATTTTTTCCATGAGGAAGTGCCTCCACATCTTCAAGGAATGCATTATGGATGACAATTCCAAATCATGAGTAGCATAGTGTCTTTCATGATCCTTTAATTTCCTTGATTCATAGCATACCACATGCCCATTTTGACTAAGAACTCCACCAAGTTGCATGTTGCACAAAGTTGCGTAAAGTTGCATAAGTTCCATAAAGTTGCCCTAAATAAATATTCTTGATCTTAATTTATTCAAGACAGAGGCTGGACCAACCCCTAATATGTTGTTGCAACAACTTACTGAGATAGGAAGGAATGCGAATGAAACTGTCAGAGAGTTTAACACTAGATTTGAGAAGTTTCTTCAACGAATTCCTAGCAATAGTTTCCCCAAAAGAGATCATCTTATTTTCTTTTATACCAAGGCCTTCCTAGGACATTGGTATGCTTTAAATAATAATAATGGATATTAGGACACCATATGGGCACCATTCACAGGTTTTATGCATCATAGTTGCCTCTCAAGGCCTCTAAGAAGGAACTTAGAGCCATTAGGAAGATATAGTTGCATTCATAAGTTGCATTAGGAGGATATAGGTCACACATTCATAAGTTGCATATAGTTTCATATAGTTGCATAAGTCACATATACTAGTTGCATAGTTGCATAAGTTTCATATAGTTGCATAGTTGCATAAGTTGCATTGTTGCATAAAGTTGGATGTTGCATAAAGTTGTGTAAAGTTGCATTGTTGCATAAAGTTGCATGTTGCATAATTTTGTGTAAAGTTTCATAAAGTTGCGTAAAGTTTCATAAAGTTGCATTGTTGCATAAAGTTGCATGTTGCGTAAAGTTGCATAAAGTTGTGTAAAGTTGGATAAGTTGCATTGTTGCATAAAGTTGCATGTTGCACAAAGTTGCGTAAAGTTGCATAAGTTCCATAAAGTCTCCCTAAATAAATCTTCTTGATCTTAATTTATTCAAGACCAAGGCTGGACCAACCCCTAATATGTTGTTGAAGCAACTTACTGAGATAGGAAGGAATGAGAATGAAACCGTCAGAGAGTTTAACACTAGATTTGAGAAGTTGCTTCAACGAATTCCTAGCAATATTTGCCCCGAAAGAGATCATCTTATTTTCCTTTATACCAAGGCCTTCCTAGAACATTTGGGTTTTATGGTCAAGGACAATATCCCAAATACCCTTGAAGAAGCCAAAGAGTTAGCTACAAGGATTGAGGCTAATCTTTTCTCGTGTAAGGTTGAACCTTTTATTGCCCCTAAGACCGAGGCTAGACCAACCCAAGACACAAATATTTCAAGGGATCAAAAACTAGATGAATCCATAAGGGACCTTACTCAAACTCAAACCCTAGTGACGAACAAAGTCACTAGCCAAGGTCTTTCCCGCTTAGCCCCTCAAACCTCTTATAATCCCCCTACATTTCCCGGCTTGTGGAATCATAGTCCCCCGATCTTGACCTTCATCTTCTGTAGCATGTGATGTATTTAAATTTTATATTAGCATTCAATATCAAGTTACAAATTACAATTGTTCGACTTTTAGCCATTCATCATATACATTTACATTACTAGTCTAGGGATCAAAATTGGGGTGTCACATCAACAAACGATCATTGGAAAAAGACAGAAACACAAACCCAAATCAAAACGTAATAACATGTGCAAGAATTGTCAAAATGACTCATCAATTGAGGTTAAAAAGAGTTATTTCTGTCACTCCAGTTAGAAAACCCCTAAAGGGAATAGGATCCAAAGAAATATAATGAAGAATATAGTATTTGCAATATATGTGTGTGTGTGTGTGTGCATGCACACCCGTCACACTATGGTCTAGAGGAAATTCGAAGTAGTTGCCATAATGATGACCCAAGTTCAATTCATGGTGAGCTCCCTCCACACCTAGATGCTTGTTTCCTATTTGTTGTAGCAACATATAGCCACAATTTTTTTAGCAACCTAACCACCCTTGATGTAGAGGGTGTTGGCTTATCATGAAAACCTCTCCTTGATAATAAATAACAGTGGAGAACCTAATATATTGCATGGTAGCAATGTATTGGAGAACATAGAAGCCCTGGGGTTAGCTCAAGCATTCCCCACATTGCTACCATGCAATATATTGGAGAACATAGAAGCCCTGAGGGTTAGCTCAAGCATTCATGAGCCAAACATGAGATCTCTCCCCCAAAGTTGGAGAGGTCACGATTTCAACTCTCTTTATCTACTCGGGGTTAGGCTCCATAATCAAGGCCAATGATTTACCTCCTCTGCCAACCATGGATCTTAGAACATAGAAGACAAGAAATGAAATTCTATTCAAACTCTTCAAGAGAAAATAGTTGCAAAGATGTCATCCATGTTTTTGAAGAAATAATAGGTGTGTGCCTCAAAAAACCAAGATAAACAAAGCATATCAAAAGACAATATTAAGAAACCAAGGATATTCAATTTTGTTTAAACACATATAAGTGTATGCTTTCCAATTCTAACAAGAGGGAACATATAGTGTAAACAATCTTTTGATGATTAATATAAGCACTTACAAAAAAAATGAAAGAAGAAAATTATTCTGTAGGGCATGGGTATGGCAAGGTATAGATGAAATGAAAATCCCTTTCAAGGTAATATAATTAAAGAGTTATTTTTGCCACCCCAATTACAAAATCCCAAAATGGAATAGGATCAAGAAGGGAATAGGTTTAGCATGGAAGTTTTTAATGTCCTAACACTCTTGATATGCCTTTTTCACCTTTAGATACTTGAGTCTTTTATTTGCAGGTATGCCTCCCACAACAAGGCTCCATGTAAAAACTGTTTTTTTGGCTCAATAATGGGTTTCCATATGATTCTTAGAAAAAACAACCATGCTCTTTTCTCCATGACTCAAATCACTCACTTTGCAACCAACACTTGGGTTCGAACCCCGGTTCTAATAATTCCCATTCCCCTAAAATCTCTAGATGTAAAACATAAAAAAAAACTAGCTCAGTGAAATCCTATCCTATAAGTTGACTTGGCATAAATTAATTTTCAAGATGTTTTTGGGCAACCTTATAAGGGACCTAACAATAAGATTTGTAAACACGAGTGGTGATAACAATTTGGTATAGATTTGGAACTTAGTTTCCAGTGACGAAGGTTTAGTGATTCACTTCTTAATATTCCTCTCTATCGTTGCACCACCACTTCCCACAGATTTTTAGGAGAGACTTAGAAACAAAAGGGGATACCTAGAAACTTAAAGAAGTGGTTTGACTATATCCACATCTAGTGTTGGACAAAACGCCACATAGGAACTAAGAATTAGATCTACATGTAACATTGGGTCATGGCCCATTGAATACTAGAACATGAGGCAATGCAAAATATAGTTAGGAATTCCATGGTATGATTCTAGGGTTGCTAGGCTTAATCATCAAAATAATAATCATTAATTAACTGGAAAAATTCCAACTCGGAAAGAGGAATCCTACCATTCCTAGACACCATTTGCAAAAGAAGAAATCATCCAAGAAGAAAGTTTCTAATCAATTCCTTTGAATTTAAAGTGTTTACACATTCATTCATTATTGTCAACTTTACCATTGATTAGAACATGAAAGTGTCGGCTGGGATGACTAACCTATGCTACAATTTCATGGGCATAGAAGGTTGGGCATGAAATCATGAGGAAATTTGATGGCTTAGTTATGATGGAGAGTAGGGATAAGAAGAAAAACAAAGTTGACTTGTAATCCCCTAAATCAATTATGTGATAAGAAGTGATGAAGCTAAGTGTCGAGGCATTTAATGGCTAGGGTAAACACTACTCCCATGGGGATTTTTTCTTCTCATGGCATAATCAAGGGGATTAGTAATGTGTGAGTTGTAAACAATTATGGTTAGGGATCTTCAATTTTGAAACCGATTATGAGCCTAGTGCTAAGGGTATGATTGGAGAATTTTAAAAGGATGACTTAGCATTTCATCAAACATTTCATCAAGCATTTCTATCAAGCATTTCATCAAAAAATTAGCATGCACACTCAAGAGATAGGAGAAAGAACTCAAACCATTTCCTTTGGTCGTGTGCCCTCCTCCTCTGCAAATCCATGTGCCCTCCTCTACAAATCCTCTTGCCCTAGCTTCCTCCCGTGTGCCCTCCTCCCATGCGCCTCTCCCTCCTTCTCCTCCTTCTCCCCCTTCCACTCTGCGTGCAAATGACCGTGCCCTAGCCTCCTCCCATACGCCTCTCCTCCATGATTGGGAAGGATGTACTGAGGGCAGGAAGAGCACTTCAGGTTTTTTCTTCGGCATTGGATCGGGAATTATTTCCTAGTTCAACATAAAGCATAAATCATGGTATTAATCTATGTAGAGGTAGAATACATGGCAGCATGTGAGGCATTATGGTTGAGGAAGTTGTTCTTTGTATTGTTCGGTGTGGAGTTGGAGGCTACGGTGATACATTGTGATAATCATAGTGGCATCAATCTCTCTGAGAATCATGTGTTTCATGATCGTAGAAAGCATATAGACATATGTTATCACTTCCTATGAGATTGTGTGCAGAAGGGGGTCACGAGGCTTCAATACGTTGATACTGATGATCATATGGTAGACATATTTACCAAGGCATTGAGCAGACAAAAAATTGAGAATTTCATAGATAAGATGGGGTTGGTGAAGAATCCCCCCCTCATTAAGACGGAGTGTTGAGAAGAGTAACTCAGAAGGTCTTCTTCCATGTATCTTGTCCTAGCATTTGAGTCTTCTTCCTTGTGTCTTGTCCTAGTAATTCATTAATATTGTTTGATTGTAGAATTCTTCATGTGGGTCGTATTTGAGTATTGAAACCCTCCCATAGTTTCAAGGAATACATCTACTATAACCATGTCAAGTTTTGGTGCATACAAGAACAAACTGAAAAAATTTCAACGTTGGCTCCATTTCATGGAAATATTTTCAATTGCACGCACCTTTCAATCTAGTCAAAGTTGATCTATTAATGTCTCTTTTTACTGTGGGGTTATAAAGCCTCATGATCCCAATGACCACATGCCTCCAACCTTCTGATATAATGATCGTTGGGTGACAACATTTATGAAGGGTGACGACTAAGACTAGGGTACTTTAGGGTTGATATGATGAATTGATGATGGAAGAAAGTGGGCATGTGAGTCAAATTTGAGTCTAGAAACCCTCCCATATCGTTAATCCATGCGAATAGTCTATCCATGTCAAATTTCATTTCATTCAGAAATAGTTTGAAAAAATTTCAATGTTGGCCCCATTCACAGGTCACTGTTGCCCATGTCTAGTCCTAGTACAATTTCCTTGTAAATTTGTATAAGATATTTGGAGAATGATAATTTTGAGAATGATAATGATGAATTGATGATGGACATAAGTACATCGTTGGTATGATTAGGCGCAGTTTCTCATAGCTCCTCTTGGTTTCGAGAATAGTTCATTCTCTACTAAACAGGGGCAACCACGTGAAGGTGGAAGCTCTAATTATGCCCCCCACCCCCCCTCACATCACTCTCAATTTATCCATATTACCTAATTTGAAATTCTAAAGAACATGTATCATATACTATATTATACAAAATAAAAACATATAAAGATCATATAAAATATATAAACACATACCTCTTATTTTCAACAATTAAATATCAATAATCTTCTTCTTCATCTAGCTCAACATCTGTATTAGGATCTGGTTCAGAATTGATATTGGTGAAAGGCTCATTCATATCAACATCATTATCAACGTCATTTTTTCTACTATAGTTATCGATATCGTCAATGAGATCGTCGTCTCCTACATTTGGATGATCAACTTCTTCAACTTCTTCGTCTGACACATCGAATACGTGAGCCACCTTCTCCTGATATTCATAATCATGATATTCTTCCTTGTTATTATATTCATCCTTGGCTACATGATTGTACTTTACTGGTCTTCCTCTTGGATCATATCTAACAACGTATGACCAACCTGCTTTACCAGGTACCTTTGAGTAAAATACTTGCTCACATTGACTTGGAAGAACATAAGGCTCTGTACCCGGTTCAAATTCCCTTGTATTAACCATGGTAAATCCATCATGCTCAATAACAGTTCTTTTAAAATCACGTTCATTCATCTGTAGCCTGTACCATGTAACCTCAAACAAAACTATTTTAAAGTAATTAAAATCACACTCAATTATATCCTCCAAATGGCCATAGTACCTATTCTTAGTTTCTTTCGGATTTCTGTCACTTCTAGAGGAAATGTTGGTGACCTTAAACACTTAAGTTATCCCACAATTCGAGGTTTTCATCTTATCATCCAACATTTTGATACGAAATTTAAGACCATTACACTACATAGCCTTGTGATGTTTCAACTGCAACATGGACAACAAGTAAAAAATAAATTGTGAATTAATAATACTCATATAAGACTTACTAAATATATATTTCAATAATTAAACAAACCAAATACATTGAAAAATTGGGAAAAAACTAAGAAAATGTGGGTAACAAATTTAACTTGCCTGTTTATCTTTTAAAACAAAGGCTAAATCAACTTCCCTTGATGTAAGATCAGGAAATTGATCTCGATGATAATGCACTGTTTTAATCATCTTACTCACCCCTTCCCATGATAACCTATCGAAGTATTCTTCAGTATATTCTATCCAATGCTCTATCCAATCAAGGTTGTTTGCAATGTATAAATATAAAGCATCCCACTCTCGAGCAACTATATGATAGCATAACAATTTAATATCATTAATTAGTTATTGTTAATAAATGAATATTTAATAGATGTGTAATATATTAAATCTACATCAACATCTAATAATTACCGTTCACAGTCCTCATTTTACCTTTCCCCAATAGGACCTCACCTTCAAATTTGTTGATGGAGCCGAGATGCCAAATGCGAGGCATATTCATAATTTCTGCTAATTTAGGTAGATATTGACTAATATACACCATGCATTGATATACCATATATCCCTCAACCATAGAACCCTCCAGACGTGCTCTTTGTCTAACAAAAGCATTCAGTGACTTCAACTGCCTCTCCACCATCCACATCGACGTTGTGTGTATTGGTCTACATAATTAAATCTCCTCAACTTGGTGTATGAGGTAGTGTTCTTGTGCATTGAAAAATGCTAGAGGTAGATACTGTTGCATTTGACACATTAGTCGGGGAATTTCTCTCTTCCAATACCTTATATTTTCTTTATGGATTTCTTTTGATGACAACCACCTACAAATGTCGATGCAATCAAATAATATCAAGTAATACATAAATTTGCAGATAAAAGATAACATGTCAATAAGTTCCAATACAAATCACATAAGAAGTACATTTTCCTTATAAAACAATACTTACCTCATGTATTTTCCAAGTACATAAATAATTTGTTTTATGTTGTTGTAAAAGTCGTCTGGGAGAGATAAAGGTAGAACATACTGTAACAAAAAACAAATAATTATTATTTTCTTCCAAAAAATGCGTACCAATAAGAAAATATATTATAACCTACTAATTACCTTAATGAATGTATGCCAGTCATGTGTTTTAACCCCACCAAAATCACCTTTTTTAGTTAAGATATTTTGTATGTTYGACGAAAACACTGTCGGAAACCTAATTTTTCGAATGACCTCTTTTACAATATTGCTCTGTTTCTCCGTCAATAACCAAGGAAGAATAGTATTTTGTTCACGACCATCGCCATTAGAATTAATAATAACACTTTGCAAGGCGTGATTAGCTTCTCGGATGTCACAACAAATCTTTCCAATTCTCTCTTTGTCAGTCCTTCCATCTAATATCCGCCATAACAATTTTGTTATGTTCTTCTTGATATGCATTGTATCAAACAAAAATGAACTATTTGTAGGTGCTCGTAGTATGGAAATCTATTGAATTGCATCGGGTAACTTTTCATTCCTCGTGGAAGCCCATTCATGCCTTAACGACATTCATGAAACATCAACAAATTGAAATTAACTCTAATTAATGGGACAAAATGAAATTAATACTAATGAAATTAACCAAATATTTATATAATAGGTCATACATAAATAATTTGCGTACCTTGATGATTTCTAATATATTCCAACTTCCATAGTCGAGGTGTCATTCTTCGCATTTTTTTTCCATTTTCTTCTTTACTATTGAACTTTGCTTTGTTTGTAGTTCGATAACTATGGTTCTTAGGCAGAAAGTGCCTATACTCATCAAACACTTCCTTTTCTAAACTCCTTGAATGACAAGATTTTATCCTAGGACCACAAACTGGGCATGCAAATTTACCCTTTGTTTGAAGACCTACAAGATATATGAAGAAATGTAGCGTCAAATTAGAGTTACAATTTAAAATAATGCATGATTTTTTCAATAAATATATATAATATTAAATCACAAAAATAAAGTAACAATATACCACAAAAATGTGTTATCCTGGGAGCATCATGAATTGTCCATGATAGTATTCCATGGAATTGAAATTGTTTTTGCCCTATTGGTCTAGAGATGTCATACATAGTGACGACAACCCATAACTTCAACAACTCATCGATGAGAGACTCAATATATACGTTCACATCTTTAACCTGGTACCTACCTAATTGGTTCAACCTACTGCATGATTAATTATACTTATCTAGATATCGTGATATATAAAAGAAATAATTACCATGCACAAAACAAAGAAATGAAATATTTTGTCATGATTTAAAGAAAATAAAAGATAATTAAATGCCTGAAACAATCATTGCCAACATTGTGTGCTCTCTCTTGATCGACATACAAGGAGGAAGGTTATTGTTTATAACAAAAACAGGCCACACTGAGTACGTAGAAAGAAACTCTCCAAATGGATTGACACCATCAGTTGCCAACAAAAGTCTAACATTACGAGGTTCTTCTTTAAAAATTGGCCACTTTTCTTCGATGTTGTTCAATGCAGAACCATCTGCAGGAATTCGAAGAACATCGTCTTGACTTCTGTTCTTTGCATGGAAATCCATAAATTGTGCTATACTTTGGAACCTGAACAACCATTGGAAACATGGAATTATCAGAATATAACGAAGAACTTTGCGAGGCACCTTCTTTGATGCTTTATCAATTTGATATCTACTTATTTGGCATTGTGGGAATTCATTTTCTAATACATATTGTCCATAATATATGATATGATCATTAGGACATGCATCAATAGCTTGATAGTCCATTCCAATTTATTTCATAATCACGGATATTTCTCGATATGTGCGTGGAAAAATATTTGACGTCGGTAATAGAACATCACCTAACAATCTATAAAATTCTAAACAATAAGTCAATGTAAACAATATTAATCATCAATATATCATCCAATATACTAATTTACAAATTAGANNNNAATAGCAATATAGGAAAAAATTGAACCTTTTAAGTATTTGTGAATATGCAGGCATAAATAATTAACAAATTAAATACCTTAGTATCTATGTGAGACATGTGTTTGATAAACCATTCAAAACCTTCAGGTTCACCAACAACAATATAGAAGGTAAAATATTTGTTGTTGAGCCTTTATAAAGAGGTTGACGTGACTTCTCGAGTAGAGGATCAACATCATGACTATCATCCTGGTTTTCCTCATCCATTGGAGCAAATGTGTCTTGGATCAATCTATGTATCTCATCTTCCTGATTTGAATCACTAACGTTATCTCCATCCATATCATCATTAATAACTTGATCAACAACTTCAATATTCTGATCTCGAAGTTCATCTCCATGTAAAATAGTATTTCTGCTATTACTTGGAAAATAACTCTCTGGAGGTCGACACTTTGGGGTCATTATCTATATATTTAAAAACAACATAGAAAAGTTAGTGCGTATAAAAAATATAAAAATCTTGATAAGAAATATTACTAAAATTCATGATATACTGATTATTACAGAGAATACATTAAATATTGAATCCTCTTACCAAGGGACGATATTCATAACCCCCTTCGGTGTGCCCCTTCTCCCTACAATGTCTTTGGGCTGTTGTTATTAAAAGTCTTCTATTTTGCAAGCCTCTGCAATCATAGCAAGGGAAATAACATTTTCCATTGCCCCTCGCCTCTAATTCTGCCCTTAACCAAGCAAGCTTCCTGTCATTTTCGTTCATTGTGACAAATCCTTATCCTGACAAGTAATTGTCTTACCTACACCATACCAAACATTAAGTTGTCAATTTTTTGTATTTTGGCTAATCCTTTCGATTATGATATGTTTATTTACATTGACCTACATCTTTATAATAAGGTGATCATATGTGTAGAGGATCAACATTATGACGATATAGATAACATCTTTATAATAAGGTCATATGTGTACAAATGTTTTCTTTATATAATAACGACATATATACCTAACATAAGTTTAGGGTTAGCGTTTATGTATCTTATATTCCCTGCTAAAGCAGGGAATATAGCGATCAATTACTATTATTTCACCGATCAGGGTTGAGTTCCAAGAGCAATTCCATATCTTTATCAATGAAAAGAGAGAGAGATTATAGCTACAATTGAAGGGAAAAGGGTATGTGGATTCTATAAACCTAGAATATTATGGAATCCACATACCCTTTTCCATATAATATACTAACTAGATCCAAAAACCAAAGACATGAAATATGGTACTACACATATTATAATATATTATCAAGGAAAAAAAAAGCTAAATGCAATTTGGACATTTGAAATTTTTTTTACAAGTTAAATGAGTACATCAATAAAAAAATAACATACTAACCTTGCAAGTTCAAAATCCGAGCTATGTAGATCAAGAATTGGATTTGTTCAACTGGTGTGTGACGGAAAAAATAAACAGCTCAAAAAAAAACCAAGAACAGTGTCGCAACTATAGCAATTGTGTCGCAAAGTCTCTTAAAGTCACGTATTTATAGATAAAATAGTCAACTAGCCGTTAACACCGACCAATGAGATAGGAAAAATTTTCGTCACTATTGCCATGAAAGTTCGTCGCTATAGCGATGAAAATCCAAACTAGGTTAAAATAAGATTTTCGTGGATATTGCGAAGAACTTTCATGGCAATATCGACGAAAATCCCACCATGCTTAAAAAAATGATGAAACTAGTGGAAGCATGGAAAATTTTCGTGGAATAATCCGCCCATATGTAGTAGTGAAATATGGAGCTACTGGAAATGTTTTCTTGAAACTTTTCCCCTAGCCATATCCATAAAGTTATTATCTCGACCAATGTTACCCTTAATGAATTACTCTTTACTTCATTCACTCTTTTGGTCCTCCCACCAATTTCCCTTCCATACATGTCATTGATTGCATTAACTGCAGCTCTGGGATTATTTAAAAGTGGCAAATCCATAACATTTCCCCCCTAAGTTTCGATCATTCAAAATTATCAAAGAAATTAAAATAGAATCCATTTATGATTTGTTGCACAGAATAAAGGATATGTAGTTGATTGTTTGAATACTTTTCCTCTAACGGGATCCTTTGAAGGCTTCTTGCTGCCATCATAACCTACCATAAATTTCATCAATTAAGTACGAAAAAATTTAAGGTACATGTGCAATGCCAATTCCACATTTACACTTCCATATTTTTCAATAGCAATATCTTCCACTATCATGACTACATGCAAATCTCCAAGCCATAATTGCACATGTTTTAGCAACCCATATTTTTCAAGGAACATCGTAAATGCTTTGACTTGATTGGGTAGTTGCTTGTTAAGAAGAATTGTTGGTAGAATACATTAAATCATTAAGAATATTGTCATATTCCTTGACCGTAGTATGCTTCTAACTCATTTCTATGTAGAACTCATCATTTAGCAACATCTCATTGTTAGTCCGTACATCAATTGTTATTGGAAAGAACTCAGAAGGAATGACTTCACCTAGAGCTGTGTATAACGCTAGTTTTCAAACAAGAATCACCATACGTTGGCATCTAAGGTTCCCCAGTTCCAAAATACGTTCACCATTAGTAACAAAAATAACCTTAATATTATTTCCATACCAGTTCGTCAAGATCCATCAAAGTCACATATTTTTGCAAGGGTGTATTGTATTGATGAATAATATGCATAACCACTTCTTTTGAATCTCTTGTGACATATGAGCAGGTGGTAAAAGACCTCATACATAGTAATAATCCCTTCAAAAAGACGTTCACAACTTGGCAGAAAGCCTTGGTAAAAGCGTTGAGCACAAGTTTTGGACCCATGGGCTTCCATGTGGGTGCTCTCCTTTTTTTTTAACCATGGGAACAGCAACCTCCCAAGAGTATATCCAACAGCCCGCAAGCCAGATATACCAATAACTTGTGACTCAGCAGGGGCCGAGACGTCCCGAGGCCCACACCGGGTGAACCTCTATCCCAGGGGTCGTCTACCCTTCCAGCTTTGTCACAACGGGCCAATATGAGCATCCCTACCCCCCGCAGGTTTTGAACTTGTGACCTTGATCCGGATTTTATGAGCAGAACGAAATGAATATAGATTATTAATAGGTTCTTAACACGAAAATAACAGAGATACAGTAAAACTGGTTTTCTATTAAATAACGAAATAAGCTGAAACTGTAAAAATGCAGCGGAAACAAGCTTGCTGGAATGGTGGCGGCTTATCTCTGAGAAGAGA
>SNQJ01S0012063.1:90010-118510 GCA_010110895.2 Picea sitchensis | reverse complement strand
TCCCAAAAAACATCGTTTAGGGCCTCAAAATGGCCCCGGAAGTTAAAACTGCTAAAAATAGTAAATTACCAAAATTGCCAGAAACATGTTTTGGGCCAGTTGGAGAAGGTGGGTGGCCACCGATATCCACCTGGATCAGACCTCCCCGGAGATAACACATGCTCTTAACCATTGGGCCCACTCAGGTGCTCTCCTTAACACGAAACACTTGGATTCATGCTCGAGCACTCATATGTTGACTGTGGTGTTTGGAGGCCACATTGTCGATGACTTAGGAAGTTGAGCCCGATGACCAAACCCCAAAAGATTTTTCTTTGATATTGCACTCCCTCGAGGCTTGGCATATGATGTAACCTCGGTGCATATGGTAAGTTCTTGGCTCTTGAACTTGGGTGCTAAATGGCATGTGGAATCAACTTGGAGATTGGCTATATAGGACAATATTTTTCTTTGATATTGCACTCCCTCTAGGCTTGGCATATGATGTAACCTCGGTGCATATGGTAAGTTCTTGGCTCTTGAACTTGGGTGCTAAATGGCATGTGGAATCAACTTGGAGATTGGCTATATAGGACAATATTTTCTGTTAAAAACACTAATAGCCCCATTTTTAAATAATAATAAAACATAAGAAGCCTACATAGCCCGAGAGGTAACATAATTTCAAGATTTTTACAAAAAATCACAAAACTTATCACTGATAAATCACAAAAAAATAAAAAAATGATAAATAGGTATCACTGAAATTTAAATTCAGAGGATATTGAGGATACAGACCTCACTGAAATTCATTATCCAGTGTAAATGAAAAATGAATAGTTTAAGAATGTTGATACAAAGTATGAAAATGTCTCAAGAGTTAATGATATCAATTCTTTAAACTTGTTGATTTTGAGCACTAGAACAATTATAATGATTTCGTTCATTTCAATTGCCTCAAGAGAAGCTACTGGAAGCGAGGTATGTCGAACAATTGAATCGATATGGATTATGCTAATATAAAATTCAAAATATAATGTCAATTATTTCATAAAAATAAAGTATATTATTTGTTAATAATTATAATATAAATAATGATAATTTTTAGTAGGGTCAATTTTTTCAATAACATGTTTGTGTACATTTGCTTTTGTGAAAATGTTAAGACTGGGAACCCGGATCAAGGAGCCTTACAAGTTAAAGACACTTTTATATAAACAAAAGCCTACCAGGTAATGCACATTAACAAACTTTCAATGTACTTTTTACCAAATTATTTTTATAAATATTAAAATAATATAAATTTAAGAATTAATTTATAAATATTAAAATAAAATAGTTATAAACTCAGCTTGGAAATGTATTGGCTACAAATTTTAACAATGTTATAAGTTCCAATGATCAAAGGAGTGGGCTAACTAAAAACTGTGTTTTCTGGGTTTTGAGTTGCTAACCTAAGGTTTAATGGTTTTGAGTTGCTAACCTAAGGTATAATGATTAAAAAATGATCTCATCTGTACTTAACCTTCAAAACATCAATCCTCTACGTCCCAAGATTCGAGGCAGGGAGTAGCCACTACGTGGCTATCTCACTTGTTATTTTTATTCTTAAAAGTAAGGGGTAAGGATTTCTTTATTTTTCCTTAATAAAAGGAAAACATGGCACAATAGTAGTAGAGTGGACATGGTGGACAATGGTGAACAAACAATGCACGCGGTAGACACTGTCCAACAAACAATCCCAGCGAAGGAAATGCCAGCTTAAACGATTAAATGCTTCCGTAAACACTGGATCTTGATCAACAGAATAATCTTCGTTCGGCGAGGTTGACCCGTCCTGCTGAATACCAGCACATGGTATTTTAATAGCTGTTTCTGGCAGCGGCATTTCATACAGGATTTGCTCATTGTTCATGATGGCTTTACTTTTACGTGTACCATGACGCTGTGTAATTTGTTTAAAACTCTGACCTAATATGATAATCTTCAATTTTGCTGGTGTCCAATTTGCGTCCAGTAAATTGATACATTGGACCATTTGGGAGCCCGGCATGAAAAATAGGGTGGGCTTGTCCACCGACCATCTGCCATGTTTTCTCTCAGGAAGAAAAGAGCAGGAGCAGTTGAAGGCCTTCAAAGCTTCTATTTCCCGTGTAGAGAAAGATGGATCATACACCACGATATCATTCACCCAATGAAATTTCTCTCTCAATAAAATGGCAAAAGCTATTTGCATGTAATTATTAGGCTTTACCATTCTATTGCCATAGACAATTAATTGTAAATCTGAATGATGTGGGTCTGGGTCTGGGTTTTCTATTCTTGTGACCATTTCTGGATCCTGCATTTGTGCCATGAATTTTCCGTAAAATAAAGATTTCTCCAACTTTTCTCGTGCCAAATGTATTTTCTTAATTATTTCTTCGGTTGTTCCATTATTGGGTGCAAACATTTTTGGGTCCTGCCTCTGGAAACCGTGTAAGGAGCCATTCCAGTCAAAGAAATGCCAACTTAAACCAAGAAAGGATCTCGTATACAATAGGTCAATTGAAATATCTGTCTGTGGAAGCGGCATTTCATGAAGCATATGATCACTGTCCAGAATGACTTGGACTTTATTAGTTAAAGGGCGATATGCAAAATGTTCTTCGTCCAAGTCATATCTCTTTAAACTGTTGCCTAATCAAATAATTTATTCAAATTTTAAGGCGTCCAGTTTGCCTCCAGTACGCTGTCAGTGAGGGTAATCACAGTGAGGCATGAAAAACAGCGTAGGTCTATTCACTGTTCTTCTGCCATTTTCGTTAACAGAGAGACAATTGCAGTTGAAGGCATTTATAGCATTTTGCTCCACTGTTGACAGTAATGGATCGTACACCACGATATCATGTACCCATTCAAATTTTTGTCTTAACAAAATCGCAAGACATAACTGCATGTGATTATGTTCTACGTCAGTGTTCTCGTTAGGCTCGATCCTTCCAACGCCATAGAGAACGACTTGTAAATGTGAATGATCTGGGTCTGTGGCTATCACCTTTTCTATTAGTGCGATCATTTCTGGGTTTTGCACTTGTTTCATAAATTCTGTATAAAATGAAGATTTCTCTAACTTTTCCAGAGCGAGCTGTATTTTCGTGATTATTTCCTGAAATTTTGTATTAACTTCTACATCTGATTCACTCTCCATGTGTGCCTATCCGATTCTAAGTACAGAGATGGAAATATTCTCTCTCACTATGGATATGTGTCCACCGTTGCAAGGCAAGGATGAATACCTTCAATCCAATCCTGTCTATTTCACATCATAAAAATCTCAAATATATATATATTATCAATAACAATTTTTATGTAAAAAGTAGTTGCGTTATTAATCGAAAAATGTGAAAAATAAATCAAATAAACTTATATCACATTCCTTCATACATTAAATATATTAAATTCATTAATACATTAAAATATTTTTAATACATTAATGTATTTAACACATTAATCTATTAAATACATTAATCTATTAAATACATTAATATATTAATGTATAATACATTAATGTATTAAATACATTAAATATATTAATATATTTAATACATTAATATATTAAATATAATAATGTATTAATACATATATACATTAATGTATTAAATATAATAATACATTAATACATTAAAGTATTATTAATAATTAATACATTAATAAAGTATTATTAATACATTAATGTATTAATATATTTAGTAAAACATTATTAATGTATTAATAATAAATTAATAAAACATTATTAATACATTATTAAAGTATTATTAATAAATTATTAATGTGTTAATATATTAGTAAAGCATTATTAATACATTAATATATTAAATTCTTTAGATACATTAAATACAACAATGTATTAAATATTTTATAAATAAAAACATAAATATTAATATTAAAACATTAATATGAATCAATACATTAAAAAATATCAATATATTATTAAAATATTAATAATACATTATAATAATGTTTTAACTCATTATTATAAATGTATTAATAAAACACTAACCAATACATTATCTAATAAATTATAATAGTATATTAACTCATACTTTAATAATTTATTATTAATATCTCACCTTATTAATGCATTAATAAAATATTAATAATGTATTAATGTTAAAGTAATAAATTATTATAAAATAATAATATATTATTATACAATAATAAAGTAATGGTTAAGAACATGTGTGATTATTATACATTATTATATAGTCTGAGTGGGCCTAATGGTTAAGAATATGTGTTTCCTCCTTCTAAGAGGTCACAAGTTCAAATCGAAAGGGGGGTAAGGGGGGTAGGGTATGTATACCTCCGTAGACTTTACCAGTGAAATTGTTGGGCTGAGGGGTCCCTTGTCCCACAAACAAGAAGATCTCATACACCAATTTGATATAGATTATTATTATTATTATTATTATTATTATTATACATTGATAAGATAATACATGAATACAACATTAATACATTAAAAAGGTATTAACATAATAAAAAAACCATTAAATTATTATATTAAAACTATTATATTAAAGTACTAATACATTAATAAAATATTTATACAATAATAAAGTAATACATTAATTAAAAAAATAATGATACATTAATAAAATAAGGATACATCAATATTTTAATAATATATCACTCAAATTAATATATTATAATAATATATTAACTTAAAATATTTTATAAACAACATATTTATAGATTATTAATTAATGTATTAATAAAACACTAACAAATACATTAAGTAATAAATTATAATAGTATATTAAGTCATTATTGTTGTGTTTAAATATAATATAGTTAATATATTTATATATTCTTAATTAATAAATTAATGTATTAATAAAATATTTATACATTATGAAATAATACATTACTAAAGTATTAAAACATTAATAAAGTAATAATAAAGTATTTTTAATTAATACATTAATAAAGTATTAAAACATTAAAAAAATATTTAATTTAGAATAGTACATTAATATATTGAAGTAATAAATTACAAATACATTAATATAATACATTATTACATAAATAGAAAACCTTGACCATGACCATGACCATGACCATGACCATGATGATGACGATGGTTCAGAGTGATAGCCTATGCTTCACCATCACAATAGTTAACTTCAATTGATGATGACCATGACAATGACTATGTGATGTACGATATATATATATATATATATATATATATATATATATATATATATTGTTGCAATGCACAACCGTAAATGTTTATGACAATGGAAAATTATATTGAGAGTTGTTCATCACAATGTGACGTTGGACAATGCTCGTGACATAGTGACGTTGGGACATGTTCATCAAAATGCGACGTTCAAAAATGTTTGTGAGATTGTCATGTTGGGACATGTTTGTAAGAAATGTGACGTTGGGAAATTTTCGTCATAGTGCGACGTTGGAAAATGATCATGACATTGCGACATTGGAAAATGTTTGTAACAATGCGACCTTTAGAAATGTTCATCACAATGCAACGTTGGAAAATGTTCATCACAATGACACATTGGGAAATCTGTGTCACATGGAAACAATAGGAAATGTTCATCAAAATGTGACATTGGGAAATGGTCGTCACATTTCGACGTTAGAAAATGTTCGTCAAAATGCGACGTAGGGAAATATTCATCATAATGCGATGTTTATAAACACTCTAGACATTGTAGAATCATCTTTTATTGTTGCGATGTTGAGAAATGGACGTTATAGTGCAACGTCGGGAAATGTTCGTCAAAATGCGACATTGGAAAATGGTTGTCACATTGCGACGTTGGAAAATGTTCGTGACAATGTGACGTAGGGAAATGTTCATCATAATGCAATGTATGGAAACAGTTGGCACATTGTAGAATCATCTTTTAGATAATGGTTTTTTTTTCCTAAGGACATTGATAACAAAAGGGAAATGTTCGTCACATTGTGATGATGGGAAATGTTCGTCACAATGCGACATTGGGAAATGGTCGTCACATTGAGATGTTGAGAAATGTTCGTCACAATGCGACGTAGGGAAATGTTCATCATAATGCAATGTTTGGAAACACTTGACATAGTGTAGAATCATCTTTTACTTTTGCGACGTTGGGAAAATGGTCGTTAGAATGTGGTGTCAAATTTTATTTTTCACATTGCGACGTTCGAAAATGTTCATCACATCGCGACATTGGGAAATGTTCATGAGAGTGCGACGTTTAGAAATGTTAGTCACAATGAGATGTATGGAATCATGTTTTACTTTTTACACAATGATTTATATATTTCCTAAGGACATTGATAACAAAAGGGAAATATTCGTCATATTGTGACGAAGGGAAACGTTCGTCACAATGCGACATTGGGAAATGGTCGTCACATTGCGATGTTGGGAAATGTTCGTCACAATGCGACGTAGGGAAATGTTCATCATAATGCAATGTTTGGAAACACTTGACACAGTGTAGAATCATCTTTTACTTTTGCGACGTTGAGAAAATGGTCGTTAGAATGTGGCGTCAAATTTTTGTTGTCACATTGCGACGTTCGAAAATGTTCATCACATCGCGACATTGGGAAATGTTCATCAGAGTATGACGTTTAGAAATTTTAGTCACAATGGGATGTATAGAATCGTGTTTTACTTTTTAGATAATGATTTATATTTTTCCTAAAGACGTTGATAACAAAAGAAAATTTTTTGTCACATTGTGACGATGGGAAATGGTCGTCACATTGCGACGTTGGGAAATGTTCGTCACAATGTGACGTAGGGAAATGTTCATTATAATGAAATGTTAGTCACAATGCAATGGAAATATTCATCATAATGCAATGGAAATGTTAGTCACAATGGAAGACTGCTTCATATTCCTGAGGCGTTTTGGTTTTTGATGTATAAATCTGTAATGAATGTAAAATCCTTAAGGAAAAGTTGAAATTTATACAACCCTGCATGTAATGTTGCAATTTTACTAAATCTGTTTTTTCACTCCATGCACATCACAATGTGACGTTAATGCAAATACCTTGTTATGTTACAAAACTCTTTCCTTTGTCACATTGCAACAAACTTCGTAATGTCTCAATTTTATATATTAATTTCTCTAATCCTTAATGAAAGCCATAAATTTATGAAACCCTTAAGGAAAGACTTAAATTTATACAACCATCCATGTAATGTTGCAATGTCACTAAATCTGGTATTTCATTCCATGCACATCAGAATGTGACGTTCATTCAAAAACCTTGTTATGTTACTAAAATCTTTCCTTTGTCACATTGCAACGAACTTCGCAACATCTCAATTTTATATATTAATTTCTATAATCCTTAATGAAAGACATAAATTTATAAAACCATCAAGGAAAAACTTAAATTTATATGACCCTCCATGTAATGTTGTAATGTCACTCAATCTTGTATTTCATTCCATGCACATAACAATGTGAAGTTCATGCAAAAACTTTGTTGTGTTACAAAACTCTTCGCTTTGTCACATTGCAACAAACTTTGTAACGTCTCAATTTTATATATTAATTTTTATAATCCTTAATGAAATCCATAAATTTATAAAACCGTCAAGGAAAAGCTTAAATTTATACATCCCTCCATGTAATGTTCCAATGTCACTCAATCTTGTATTTCATTCCATGCACATAACAATGTGACGTTCATGCAAAAACCTTGTGTTGTTACAAAATCTTCCTTTTCTCACATTGCAACGAACTTTGTAACATCTCGATTTTATATATTAATTTCTATAATCCTTAATGAAATCCATAAATTTATAAAACCCTCAAGGAAAAGCTTAAATTTATATGACCCTCCATGTAATGTTGCAATGCCACTAAATCTTGTATTTCAGTCCATGCACATAACAATGTGATGTTCATGCAAAAACCTTTTTCTGTTACAAAAATCTTCCCTTTGTCACATTCCAACGAACTTTGTAACGTCTCAATTTTATATATTAATTTCTATTTCATCCATAAAGAAAGCCATAAACTTATAAAATCGTCAAGGAAAACCTTAAATTTATATGACCCTGCATGTAATGTTGCACTGCCACTATATCTTTTATTTCATTCCATGCACATAACAATGCGACGTTCATGCAAAAACCTTTTTTTCTGTTACAAAACTCTTCTCTTTGTCACATTGCAACGAACTTTGTAACGTCTCAAATATATATATATATATATATATATATATAATCCTTAATGAAAAGCTATAAATTTCTAAAAACCTCAAGGAAAAACTTAAATTTATAGGGTCCTTCATTATTAAATAATAATTATTATTATATAATAATAAATGATAATTTAATAATTACAAATTAATTAATTACAAATTATATATTAATAATATAAAAAAACATTAATATCTTAATTAATTAATACCTTAATGCAATGTATAAATAAAGTATCAATATATTAATGTAATGAATTAATGTAACTTGTAATATAATAAATATTTAAGAATGAAATGTATAAATAAAATGAAAATTAATTATTAATAGTTTAATAAAACATATATACATTAATAAAGTATTAAAGTTTAAAAACATACAATAATACATAATATTAATAAAGTATTTATTATGATTAAAAAATGTTAATTTTTTTATAATACATGTAATATTAATAAAGTATTTATAGTGATTAAAAAATGTTAAATTTTTAATCAATGTATTGTTAAATTTATACAGTGATTAAAAATGTTAAATTTTTAATCACTGTATTGTTAAATTATTATTACTACAATATCTAAATTTTTAATCACTGTATGTGTATTGTTAAATTATTATTTTATTATTATAAAACAAATCTTAATACAAATAACTTTAACTTTAATATAATGATAACCTTTAATTTTAATAGAAATAACCCTAACCCTAATCTCAATATAATCTCAATATAATAGTAACCCTAATAACTATTAACAATAATTGAAATTTATAACAAGAGTAATAATTTTTCTTTCAATATTTTAATATTAAGATTAGTCTCTAACTCTAACTTAAATGTGTAAACATAATATTAATATTAATAATAATGTCCAAATACTAATATAACTATCTTATGGAAACAATGAAAGAATAAACAACAAAATTACATTACATATAAGAATAAACTGATTGCACAATGCCCCTATCTATTAATGGTAAAAAACCATTAATATTGCAATTTTAATTGTTCAGATAACAATTTAAACAATTTCGTTCTACTCAAGTTGGACAAAAAACTTTGCACCAAATTGATTAAAAATGTAAATGATTAAAAATGTTAAATATTTTGAATCACTTTAAGAAAGCATTTTGTATAATAAACAAAATATAGAGATTAATTTTATTGATTGAATTTGTAATGTTCACTATAACAATTTTAGTGTATAAATTATATCCATTAATTATATATGCATTCATAAACTATATATTTAAACTCTATGATCCATACTAAATGTGGTTCCTTTACACTTCTATACAACTCTTTATCAATTGCTAATATTATTTATTAATCTTGAATGGTCCTTAACATCGTGAGACTCCATTCCACTGCCCTTACATAATTAGAGGATATTTGATCCTATTGTTTTCCATTACAAATATATTTACCCCTCGTTCCAACATTAGGGATTTACATTACCAAGTATATAATAAAACTATGGTTGCGATGCTAACAATTTGGTGGAATCAATACACACTTATCCTATGCAAACTTTGGTGCGTCTTTATGAACACGTCTCGAGATAAATGACTTGGCGTTGTATCCAACGCTTAAATAGTCATATCAGAAATGGCTTGTATGATAGATTTGTCCATCTAATTCATATGATCCCATGATTTACATTGCAGAGAAAATACTTTGTGATTTTTTTGTCAAAGATTAAAGATTAAGGATATAAACGGTTGGCTTTATCGTTAAGCCTATCCAAAGCCGGTTTGAGTTAATGGTGAGGGTTTACTATTCAAGGTTCATTACTCTAAACATAATCTTCATGGCTTATTATTACTCTATCATAGTATTAATTTCACCCTATAATCTTTGCAAGGAATATTTAACCATTGTGCAAGGGAGAAAATAATGGGCACACGGCGTGAGAGGGACATCCAAGAAAAGGTATTAAGTATTCAAATAATTTATTAACGTGGATTTTATTGTGTACTTATATGTTTTTCATTATGATGTTTAACTTTTTCCTTCATTGCAGGTACGTTTATTTACAAGTAACGACCACGACTTAGCTCATTTGCAAACAAAGAAAAAAGCTATTCCTTGGCTTGGCTCCTTGACCGACACCAAAGAGGAGAAATGTTTCATTCAACAACAAACCTTAATGAATATTTCATTGTGTTAAAAGTACAAACATATTTGTTCTTTCCCCTACATTTACAGTTACATGATTGACTATAGCAATGCATTGGATTATCCTTATTTATTTCAACATTGGGTTATCCTTATTTGCTTCCGTGTAACACAGTCAAATTAATTTATTTTGCAAGCCAATACATTCTCATAGCTTTGATTATTAAAACCCTAGGATTATAATATGCGAGGGTTTACTTCTTAACCACGAAATATTATTTATTGAATTCAATATTATTTTCCACAGTGACCATGAGCGTCATTTTCTATGATATTGAGTTTGAGGGTTTAATATATATTAGGGGTTTTCGCTCCGTCAGTATTTTCTCCTTATTAGTCCGTGTCGTATATGGATACGAAGTCCTAACATAATCATTTATTATTAATGGATATGAAGTCCTATTAAATATTTAATAGGCGATGAAATAATCAATATTTAATAGGCGATTACATTCTGGCGATTATCTAATAGGCGATTAACATATATGGGATTACATATTTATATTAAATATTTAATAGGGGATTACATAACTCTAATAGGCGATTACAGTGATTAAAAATGTTAAATATTATGACAGAAACGTTTTTATCCTCCATGTCCACGGGTTATGCACAAATGTCGAACCCTGTCGATTGCATGCAAATATCGACCAGCTCCTGGTGGATATCATCTTGATCGTTTAATTCTAATCATTTAACATTGATTACACAATTGTCATCTATGCAAGTTAGACTACCACAAACTCCTTCGATCTCCTTCGATGGTATCAGTGATGGTATCGATCCCTACGATGGTATCAATGGTATCACTAATGGTATAAATAAGTATCCCTTCGATGGTATCAATGGTATCAGTGATGTGTATCGATCCAATTGAAAACAAAATCTTCCTCCTAATAATGTCTCTGAAGTGGCAGCAACGAACAACAATGTACAATCAAAAGATTACTCGGCTTCGGACTAAGGATGTACAATCTAAGATTGCAGAAGTCTGAATGCACAAAATTGTGAAAAGGAAAGTGAGATATGTTATAACATAAATTGCAATCGAAGAAGGGAATTACTGGATTTCCTATGCCTTCAACGTATTGAACTGCTCCAATACCCTAATTTTCCATCGAAACTCCAAGTATTGTATAATGGATTAATCGAAGCAGAGGGAGTAAGGGATCTAGGTTCTTTAGTGTAGATGTAGTGTTCCTGGCTGGTTGTGAATGTTCTCATTGTACTATTTATATTTATATTAAAGGGCCGAACACATTTAAAAAGGGGCGGGATCTATTATTAAATACACATTAAAATTAAAAGCACATGACACATCAATTTAAGAGAAAATACATATCAAACTACCTCAATCTGTTTGCAGTCTTTGCCAACAACCTCTTTTGTCCTTTACTGATGCAGAATAGTTGTAGTAGAAATCAATTATTTGAAGGCATATAAATCTGAATATAGAAAACAGGCGCATATCAATTCATAGAAAACAAATATTAATATACCTCAATGTGTTTGTAGTGAAAATTCGTAATCAACCTCCTGTGTCTTTTGTTGCTGCACAATAATTGTGTTAGAAATCAACAATTGTCTCCTCTCTCGATATGTAATAAGATAAACAGAAAGAAATTATCAACTATATATATTCCCACTTCTCTTCTTGTCACGCCATGGAAATCTCCGCAGAATTAAATTGCCAACATGCCTTTGAAATATTATAGATAGGCTAATCCACTCCTCTCCCTGGCCTCTCGTGGCATAGTGAAATGGCGGATATATCTCGTTTCATAGTGAAAGGGTGGATACATCTCGTGGAATAGTGAAAGGGCGGATACATGGCTGATACAGTAAATGTTTAATAGACATGGTGTATGAAACACTCCATTGGTAAAAAAAAATTAAAATTTAAAAAATTAGGGTAATCCACTCCTCTCGTTGTTCTCCTGTCATATTGTTTCTGTTATGCAACACGTGGATACACAAATGTATCATGGTAACAACACATGGGCTTATGAAACTATAATCTATGTAACCCACTCCTCTCCCTCGCATATTGAATGGGTTATGAAACGTTGGTAAAACTGAAATTGCTCTCCACGCTGCATGCTAAAGTTTCATAAAATGTAAAAAAGAAATGTAATTGTAATTATTGTTAACAATACATGGCAGATACATAAATGTAATGAAATGCTTGCTCTCCAAAAGGAGGATACATAAATGTTTCGTGACAACTCATTGGTAAAACTGAAATGGTTGCTCTCCACTTCTTCTAAGTGCCATGCTAAAGTTTGATATAATGAAACACGACATTATTACTATAAAATGTAAATGTTAAAAATAAAGTAATCTTTTTTGGATTTGTTAAATTATGGTTCATGGCAATTGATAAGTTGACCTAGTAAATTTTTAATCATGTTTTATAAAAGTGAAAAAGTAAACATGATAAACAGATGAATTGATAAATGCAAGAGAGTTAATTAGGCAAATCTCATTCATCCGTTTGAATGTAAGACTAAGAATATGCTAGCATCTTGAATTCCTGGCCATCGGATTAAATTTTGTAATTAAAATGATGATTAAACGAGCGATTCCAATATGGGGGATGCCTATCGGCGTAACTAGAAAAATCACATATTTGTTCATGGGATTATATTTTTCTATTGAGATCGTTAGTTTTGGTGAAAAAATAGAGATCAAAATCATCGTTAGTTTTGGTGAAAAAATAGAGATCGAAATCGTCTTACAAAATATATCGATTTATATCAACCACTTTTTATTTAAATTTTTTTATTAAAAAATTTTAATTTTAAAATTAATTAAAATTAAAAAATCTTAAATTAATTTATAATTAATAAATCAGGTTAAACAAATTACAAACTAAAAAATATTTACATACATTAATATTTTTATATGAAATAATATTTTTTAAAATTATAATATAATTAATAATTCATGTTAAATAAATAGTACACAGTGAAGCTAAAGAAATATTTGCCAACATCATTCGAGGTGGCTTATTAACTTGCTAATGAAAATGCTCATATATTTATTCAAACATCTATTTTCTAAAAATGAAATGCAAATTAGATTCCAGGATGGAATGAAGAAAAGTAATTATCTATTGATCTTCCAACAATTTTACACAATTCTCACATTTTAAATTCATGAATTGCATAATAAAATTAAAAAATATTACTGTATCCTTCAAAACAAATACTACGACTATATCCTTCCGACTGCTGGATCTAGGAAAAGTTTCTTGACAGTCTTGGAGCAGGCCATCTGCTCCAACGTAAGGGCCTCTTATGCGCCTCCATGGCAGTGGCAAAGGCCCACCTGCAGAATGCCATTGAGAGTGTAGGAAGGAGAGGAACCACAAACTGGAGTGTTTCCATTGAATAGAGAATGGAGAAATGGAAATAGCGAAGCACAACATGAAAATCATAAACATTCTACACAAGAAAGTGAAACATTTGAATAGGAAAGGTTAGAAACAACCTTAACTAAAAGGAAAATACTTGATGATTAGGAAATTACTAACCTTAAAACTTGATGACTAACACTTGTATTTTGATACTTGATGATTAGGAAATTACTAACCTTAAAACTTGATGACTAACACTTGTATTTTGAGTTGCAACGATGATACCATATTATGTGTGACCATGAAGAATATTCCCTGTTAAATGAATCTAGTTCATCTATTCCAATTTCCTCATTTAAATAAGGATTAATGTGGAAGTTTTCAATACGTATACTACAACCATATTATTAAAGGTGGTTGATCTAAGCACATAGGCCCCATTCTCCACCTTATTAAATTAATGGTGAGGATAAGGTGGTTATCTTAGTTGAATGTCTCCTTGTCTAGGGAGGATTGGTAGATTTCTAATTAAAATGTTAATGCAAATAATATTAAAATGTGTATGAATTTCACTATGGCTAATCATGGTTGTTCTATGTTTGACCATGTTTGAGGATGGTAGACCATGATAGACTCTGGTTGATGTTTCACCATGGTTTTCTATGGTTAACTATGGTTTGACCATAGATAACTATGTTTGACTACAATTCACCATGTTTAACTTTGGTTAACCATGTTTGACTATGGGTGATAATGGTTCACAATGTTTGATATGGTTCACTATTCTTACCATGTTTGAAAATGGCTCACCATTCATATTTTTCATGTGGAATTACTGAGAAGGGGTCTGGGGATGCTACATATACTAACATCTAGAATTACAGGAAATGAGAGCTCAGGGTCCCCTTGGTAGCTCATCCTGGCGTATGGACAATCCTCAATGTATATTGGGAGCTAATCCTAGTGTGCAAATAAATCATCTTGGAACACATTTCCAAGCCCCCCACCTCCCCCTCACCTTAGTAGCTACCTCGAGTGTTGTATCCAAGGCTCTTGTGGGCCCTCATCATGAATGTGAATGTGAGGTCAGAGAATGGGTATCCTCTTAAAAAAAAGGAATAGAGGACTATCATGAATGCACAATTACCTTCTGAAGCCTGTTGGTAGGAGGTTAGTTGGTGCTTAAGTGTCGTCAACATCATTTGGGCCCACCTAAAGTAGGTCCCATCCAATACTCACTCTATCAACAAATATCCCCTCTAGATGCTTTGTGTAAAGAGTGGCTACCCAATATGAAAATCACCACCATAGTCATAGCTTGTGTATCCAAGTCCATTAGTTGGATAGTAGAATATTTAATCGTCACACAAGGTATGTAGTGGGCCTCAAGAAACTCCTCCAACCCTCTCTCTTGAGGTAATATAGGTTGAGACCTACTACTCCCATAAGAGGGAGCTCTATGAGGAAATTGATGTGCTATGTAGTGATCTCAATATGCTATCACTACACCATAAATTCCTTTGCATCTACATGCCAAAATCTCACTATATGAGAGTGGAGACCCTTCCCCACTCCCATTGATGGGTTCTTAACATATTTGAGAATCCCATACCAATGTAGCACTCCTCTCACTACCTAATTCTTTTGAACGTGTGCACATACATATTTGAACTCTCTCTCTCTCTCTATATATATAGAGTACCTTGACCTCGACCATATATGCACAAAACCACATTTTTTGGTATTTTAATCATATTTATCAAATTTTAGGTCTCGACTAACAAGCCTATATTTTGGCATCCTTTTGCACAATTTTTCCTTCCTACAACATACCTTTTTTCTGTTAATTTCCTCATTTTTGTATCTAGAATCATTTTTTTGGAAAAAAGGTATTAATTGGTCATGTTTTATCATTCTTGTTAATTACAAGATAGTAATTATAGACATTTTGATAACTTACCACGTGAATTGGCCACAACTATAGTTTTATTGTAGAAAAAATACCTTACAATTGAATCTTGAATAGGCTATGGAAAGATTGCAATGGTCCTCTAGCTGGCTGTAGAGGATCCATAACACATTTACAATTAGGCTATCAATTGGATACAAAAGAGAAATAGTATGAATGCGACCAAATTGGAGGAAAATGCAAAAGAGGAGTTTCTTTTGCTAGTTGCACAACAATGACAACGCAACTCCAATTATCCCAAAACTTGCTCCACAACATTAGGGGATTGTGAAAGTCTCATTAATTTTCATATTGTGATCTTCCCAAGGATTCTATGAGCATGCATATGGACAAGTAGCATTCTGATCTTGTCAAAAAATCAACAAACTTAGGGTCAAGTACATCCAAATTAGAAAATCAATGAATGGTTTTGGTTGGAGCCACTTGTGTAACTACTAAGACATATTAAAATAGTTGATAAGGAGCTGCTATATAAGCATCATTCCTTCCCTTAAGAAGGATTCTTGGAAGAATTTAAGAAAAGTACTCTATCACATACTATTCTATAATTTGATTTCACTTAATATTAAAAGATTTGTGTGGTTTCCTTTTCAATGCATGTATTAATGTATCTAATGATTCAATAAGTAGCTAATGTATTTATCTTCTAGTACCACATCCAAAGAGGTAGGCCCCCCTCAACTGATAGGTACTTATATACTTTGGTAGGATTAGTACACTTATGAATTTTCTAGCATTGAGGATTGTAGACTTTGTTTTTTCCTTGATTAATTTTTTAAGCATTGTTTTGATCAACATCTCTTTAAGGAAGATTGTTTTCAAGAATACTGACACAATAATTAATTCATTACCTCTATTATTTCATTTAGTTTGATGCATATGGTATTTTGAGAATAGATTGATAAGTGTCGGTTCTCATTTCCTGTAATTCTAGATGTGAGTATATGTAGCATCCCCAGACCCCTTCTCAGCAATTACACACAAAAAATATGAATTCTGATACCATTTAAATAACTAAAATTCTTTGCAAATGCATAAATTAATGTAACATAACAAAAAATATATAGATACAACATGTACATGAAAAATCCATGAGAATAAATGCATAAATATTAACACATCACATAATTAACACACACTAGAAACTTATACTTGGTAAAAAGAACATCAACAGTGTGCATAAATTCCACGTTCCTCCTAGCCTTAGACCACGTTGCTCATATTTTTCAACAGTGCATCACCCCTAATATGGGGCTCAAACTCCACCTTGGAAAAGGAAATCCTAACCAGGCTAAGGTCTCTCAAACAACATAAAACTCAGACTCATGTGAAAACTAAAAATAACAACCTTAAGTCCCTCATTCCCCACATGCATGTACCATCTCGTTCCTGTACCACCCTAGGAAGTGTGCCCATTCTCTTCTCAATAGTCCTTTGGCTGCCCCAACTCCCTTTTGGGGCTTCAACAACATGCCAAACATGAAGCCTCAGAGCCCTATAGCTGCAAATTGACACCTTGGGAGATCCATTCCTACCAGTTCTCTCACCTGGAGATAACACTCATGAGCTTGACAACCCGCTTCTTCAATATCCTATGAGCTTGAAAACCTTCTTCTTCATTCTAGTTCTAAAACTCTTCCTAGTACAGGTACAAGTACCAGTAGCATGAAGGTATGGATGACAATAGTCTGGAGGTGGTGAGTCGAGAATTATAATGGAATCATGGCTAAAAAAAATAAATCACCCTAACTTATGTGCATGTTCCCAAATTCACACTTGTCATGTTGGGAACTGTATGGTCCCACACATGGATTCCCTCTCAAGGTGAAACACTCCTCAATATAGGGACTTAGGATATACCAAATATCCATACTTTATACTTTATATCATTAGGAATATTAATAAAATATTCCTTTGGGATTAAGCCCCTTAGCTTAGCCCCTTTTCCCTGGACTCTTATCCCCCCCTTTCCCATTTTGGTGGAGTTTATCTCCCCATACTCTTTTACATGGTTGGTCTACAACAGTGATGTGTTTTCATTAAAAACTAAGTGAGATGACATTTTATAAAAATAGGCTTGTTGGCCTTTCATATTTTGGCTCACCATCCTAATAACTACAAAGGAATTCTTGCCTCAAAATACTTACATACAAAGGCAATATGTCCCCAAAGTATCCTAGTTCACCAAACTATATGTAGAATTATATTTATATTTGCAATGGGGTTCAACCTAGGGGTATTACATTCCCGTCCACCTTATTTATGCACTTTTGTCCCATGAATGATCTCATATCATCGATATTCCTTAGTGTCGGCCATCCTTCAATGGCCCTTATCTTTTCTATATCCATTGCTATCCCTTCCTCTGAAATGATATGCCCCAAATAATGAATTTTTTTCTGGTAGAATGAGCACTTGCTCAATTTGGCACACAACTGATACTCCCTCAATTACTGTAATACCATCCTCAAGTTCTTCCCATTCCTTTCTTCATAATTAGAATATACTAGAATTTCATCTAAGAATACAATGACATACTTATCTAAGTAATCCCTAAAAATGCCATTCATTAAACACATGAAGACAACTGGTGCATTTGATAACCCAAATGACACCACTGTGAACTCATAATGACCATACCTTGTTCTGAAGGAAATCTTGTTGATGTGTTCTTCTTTAATTCTTACCTGATGATAGCCTGACCTAAGATCCATCTTGGATAATATCTTAACATCTTTCAGTTGATCAGAGAGGTCATCTATCCTTGGCAAAGGATACTTGTTCTTCATAGTTACCTTGTTCAACTTCCTGAAGTCAATGCAAAGTCTCAAAGTTCCTTCCTTTTTCTTCACAAATGATACTAGGGCACCCCAAGGTGACACACTTAGGTGCATATACCTCTTCTTTAGAATCCCTTCAAGTTGCATTTGCAGATCCTTCAATTCTGGAGTACTCATCCTGTAAGGGGTTTTGGATATTGGGGCTACTCTAGGAATCATATTGATGGACAAATCAATATCTTTCTTGGGAGGAAATCCTGGTATTTCCTTAAATGCATCTTCAAACTCTTTTAGGAATGCATAGTATTCAATACTTGGCACCTTTTCTTTAGGTGTCTCTTCAACATGTGTTGCAAATACTTGACACCCTATTAGGCACGAACCTATTTTTATGAAATACCCAATTTTGGTAAGGTAAGGCCCAATTTTGGAGAAGAACGGTTGGTAGGAAAAGAAACACGTGCAAGGAAAAGCCGCATGCAAAGGGGGAAAACATGCAAGGCACGCAGGCACGGAAACCTAACCATGTTAAAGTTACGATTTTGGTAAGATATTGTAACAACTAAGAAGCTTGTACATTAGTATAAATAAGAACCTAGGAGGTCTAGTTCATGCTTTGAAGGTTGTTCCAGTTTTGAGCTATTGTAAGGATACCAAACTAGTTCTGATATAATTTTGTAAGTTGTTGAGTTGTAGAAGAGTAAGGTAGCTAGATCTTGAGGGTTATATCACAAGCTAAGGAACCTGGTGTGATCTAGCTTGCCTCACAGAGGTTGTGGAACCTTGTTCATGTTTGTACGATCAAAATTGTAGTGTGTGCAGTGCCGGATATTGTAGAAATATAAATAAAAGAGCCTAAGAAGCCATATTTTTGTTGAAGTAGCCCAGGAGGGGGTGAACCATGGTAAAACCTATGTCATGTGTGTTTCTTATTTCATATTTACCTTCTGTTGGTAGTTATATTATAAATGGATGAATGAATAATTCAGTTAGAGCTATTAGAATGCATGCATAAGATTAACAGACGAATGAATCTTAAGAATAATAGAGCGAATAGAAAGATCAAGGCCTGAAGAAGATCAAATATAACCCGATATCCCCACTCATTACTAGACTGCAAGCACCTGAGCATTGCAACCACCCATAGAACTATCTCGGGTGAGACTGCGCAATAAATTCTCTATGTTGTTTTTCCCTGTGGTTTACCAAAAGGGCCGATAGTTTTATAATTTTTTGTTGGAAACATGTTTAGATCTGAACCTGGGTCAGCCAAGAAGTAGTTAGAGAGAGTAATAACCAAAAAATGGTTATGTTTCCGGCTGGAACTGCATGGGATTGAGTGAATGGGATCCGTAGAAGAAGCATGCAGAGAATGAAGTTATAAAAAGGGAGTGTTTAGACCATGGAATCCAATGAAGGAGGATATCAAAATATGGTTGAAAACAAAGGAGCTTGAATTTGTGTAGAAGGATAAAAAAAAACCTAAGTTAACACTGTGCAAATATCTGGACAAGTACGTGTTTAGTGACCTACATGAGGTATTTTTCTATGATTTCCCACAGGTGTTGTAGGAGTGGATATTAAGGTTAAAATACAACCACCCTACAAATCGAATTAAACAGGTTGAGTCGAATCCTATGGAGATCGCACAGTTACAACAAGTTAACAAAAAATTCACGTGTGCAATAGATTTTTGGTTAGACAATATTGTTGCAGGGTTTATCATAGAATTTTTAGTAGATCGTTGTATACTTCAATCAATATTTTACTGTATAACAACGGTGTGATGACTATGGAATCAAGAAACTAAACTTCCTTGCGTGCATGGGGCAAGGGGGAAAGCACTCACAAGAGGTGGATAAATGGAGGAAGAGATGGATAAGGGAAAGAAG
The DNA here is from genome assembly GCA_010110895.2 of Picea sitchensis. NCBI lineage: Eukaryota > Viridiplantae > Streptophyta > Pinopsida > Pinales > Pinaceae > Picea > Picea sitchensis. The sequence goes on along the minus strand of SNQJ01S0012063.1, from coordinate 98,129 downwards.
AAGGAGGCCATGGACCCAATCATGATGGAGGAAGATCAGATAAGGAAGATAATGGAAATAGTTGTAAAGACACATAGTGGAGTACCCTACCAATATAATATGCATAATAAGAAGAGAGCCATAACGAATAGAGAGGACTTGAAAAGTGATGAGGAAGAGGTAGAGGATATCCGGGCTATGAAGCAGATTGAGTAAATCCCGCGTGCAACATATGAAAGGAAGATAGGTGGTCCAAGGGCTAGAGAAGAAGGTACAACTCCCATCTATGTCAGTGTTAGTGTGGAATCCATAACCCCATGTGCGACTAATACACCAGAAAGAACACCACCTTTTAGACAACAAGATTTTAGTGGAAGAAATAAAATAGGAAACACATCCAAACAAGGAGCAACAAATGGAGGAGCTAGTTCATGAAGTAGTAGTCGAATATCTACACCACGTGGAGGTGGTATTTCATCACAATTCAAGATGGCAAGACATGATCCCACCTTCAGGTTACCAAAATTTTGGGGTGAGGCATCTGAGGACCCTGAAAAGCATTTGTTCATCTACGAGAAGATATGGGAAGCAAAGCAGATCATTGTTGAGGATACAAAACTTGTGCAGTTAGATATCATGCTAAGAGACTGCGTACTAGATTAGTATATGAGCCTAGCTGTAAATAGTCCACTAGGAGTAACAAGGCCTATTGCAGATGTGAATACACTATTGATCAATGAATTTCAAAAGCCTAGCTCAAAATATCAGTACATGAATGAGATGATTGAAATCAGGAAGAAATCAGGAAGAAATCAGGTGAGTTTTTTTGAGATATTGATCAGAGGTTTAAGCGTCTCAAAGGTAAGATGAAGAATGTCATGACTAACATGCAACATAAACATCTCTTTTTGAATTCACTATTACCACATTTGAAATACCCATTGAGACAACAAAAGTTTCAAGCTTGAGAAGAGATGCTGCAGGAAACCCTACAACTGGAAGAGAACTAGTATCAGAAGACAAATCCAACAATAGAGGAGATGAAGGAGGATTTGAAGAGACTTACATTTCAATTGAACCAAAATAAAGGAAAAGATAAAAGAGAAGTTGTTTGGTGTACCACATGCAGGAAAAAAGGTCACCACAAGAATGGATGTCCAACTTTCACGTAATACATGGCAACAAGAATACCAAACCATTTTCCAATAGGAGGACCATGGTGCAAGATCTGTAAGAAACATGGGAATGTTCCATATCATTGTCCAATGATGCAAAAATACCAGACAATACCTAAGAGTTCATATTGCAATTTTTTCAAATCAATGGGTCATGATGATAAAATTATAGGATAATGGAGTTGATGAGGGAAATAACTTCAGATACCTATAGGGTGCAGGAAGAAATGATGACAGGGAAAGTTGTACCTTATTTTAACCAGGTACCACCTCCATACAACACTGCACAATAGTAGTATAACACTGCACAACCACAATATAATAATGCACAACCATCATATAAGCCTGTGTAGTATAATCAGGTGCCTCAGTACAATGCATCGTGAGGAGATCGAACTAACTACAAAGGGGGAGGATGAGGTATTGAAGGATTTGGAAGAGGTAGAGATCTAGTAGTGTGACACAACTGCCAACGACCATGACACTATGTAAGGGAATGTCCACTCCACCTGCGACATGTATGTACTGTCGCGCAACAGACCATGACAGAGAATAATGTCCAACACTTTTGAGAAATATTCAAGAAAAGAGGAACCAAAACAACCAGAATGTTCAATGGATCTCTCCAAAATCTAGGGATGATGGAATAAATATCAACATAGTCACGTGAGGAGGAACTAATACAGGACCTGTCGTAGTGAGACCAGATCCAGCACAACACCAATGGGTGAAGAAAAAAATTGAACCACAGAAGTAGTTTGATGCGCGGAAAGAAAATGAGACATTCAAGGAGCCCAAACAAGAGTTACTCAAACAAGATGTTGCATCTACATCAGCTGCGCAACATACTCAGAAAATACCAATGTATGATATGCCTGCATCAATGGACCACACCAATGAAGCACAACCTTTAGGGAAAGTAAGTACCATGAATACTTTTCTGCAATCCTGTGTTAAGCTACTGAATGATCCATCATCTTGAAATTTTTTAAAAATATGTTAGAAATATGTAACATAGAAGTAGAGGGGAAATTAGAGCAAAAAACAATAAATCACCACCATACAAGAAGGAGGACAAGCAGAGAATTCAGACTAAATGACAACATTGGAGATTTTAATATGGGGGATATTATACTGGATTTAGGATTTGAAGTAAATGTGTTACCTAGAAAGACATGGGAGTGTATGGGAGAGCCCACACTAGGCTATTCTCCTTTCCAATTGAAGTTAGAAAATCAACACATAGTGCTACCAATTGGAAGGCTTAAGGGTGTGACAATAGATTTGGATGGAGTGCGCACTAAGGTAGACTTTGAAGTGATCGAAATAGTAGATGGAACAACACCTTAACCAACATTTCTTGGACTGGATTGGGCATTTGATAAGAATGACATAATCAACTTGAAGAAAAGGAAGATGACATTTCAATCAGGAGAATAAAGAGTCATTGCACCATTAGACCCTTCACAAGGAGAAACATTTGTAGAACCCACCTGTTTAGATTTGGAAGAAATAAACTAGTTGTACATAACCATCGCGCGAGAAGAAGATTATGTTAACCCAACTGCATATGTGGTAATCAGATGGAGAAGAATCACATCATGTGATTCTGACTCAAATACGGGTGTGGAGAATTGACAACAAATATTACATGAAGTTTCCACAAGAAGGTTTGCAAGAATAAACTACGCAATAAGATGGCTTAGTACAGAGATAAGAGAACCTCCTAGTTTTCATGGGGTAAAATGATTCAGAGGAATTTATGATACAATATGAAGAGGAAGTAGGAGAAAATCATAGGTTATTATCCCTATATATTGAACTCAAGGCTACACTTGCAAGATGGTGGGGTGCACATAAAGAAACAATTTAGGATTGGTACCAATGTAAACGATTACTACGCATTATATTCGACACAGAATAGGGCAACTATAAAATGCAGAGGTATGATGGACAAGGGACACCAAAAAAATACTTGGAGAAGTGAAGAACGCATTGGAGGATGACACCACCAGAAGAATGGCCTCATCAATTCATCCATACATTGGAAGGAATTCCAGAAAAATGGTATGTAGACCAGGAAATGTGTAGAGGCACTGCAGAATGGAAAACATTACAACATAATTTTATAGTAACCTTCTCATTTGAACATGAGAACCCCAAAATTGATTCAGCAATAAAACATATAAGAGGGATGATATTTATTGATGTACCAGAGGTTGAACTCATGACAGAGTATCAATAGCAGAACATACAGACAGTGAAGGAACTATTGTCATGCTATCATGTGGAAGAACAAGCACCAGATGAGGATGAACCATGCAATATTAAGATTACATAAATTGAAGGAGAAAGAGAGGTGGAAGGTCCATATTTGGAGTCAAAAGTATTTGATGCACCTATAAAGGTGAAGAAAGTCAACATTGGGACCACTGATAACCCTAAAATGACAAGTATTGGGGACTATTGGGATGAACAAATAGTAGAAAGGATAACATAGTAACTGCACAAATACAGTGACCTATTCCCTACAACCTTTACAGAGATGAAAGGCATAGCAAGAGAGATAGGAGAGATGAAGATACCTTTGAAACCTAAGGAAAGACTTGTTAGATAGAGACCTTATAGGCTAAATCTCGTATATAAGCAGAAAGTGAAGGCTAAAGTTGATAGAATGATGGAAGCTGGTATCATAGAACCAATAGAGGAATTTGAATGGATAAGTCTTATGGTAGTGCAAGAAAAGAAACAAGGGGGGATAAGGATCTATGTGGATTTGATAAAATCGAATGATGCTTGCTTACATGACCCTTTTCCCACCCCTTTCATAGATAAATTCTTAGAGAATGTGGGAGGTCAAGAAGCATATTCATTTAGATATGGATTCTCAGGTTACCATCATATCAAAATAGCCCTAGAAGACAGGTATAAGACTACTTTTTCCACAGAATGGGGATCCTATCAGTACAAAGTCATGCCTTTTGGGCTAAAGAATGCATGAGCCATATTTTCAAGAGTAGTCATAACTGATTTTAAAGAGTTTATACATCAGTTCTTAGAAGTATATCTGGATTACTCGACTATATATAGTCTGTTAAAGGACCATGTAGAGGTTTTAAGGTTAATGTTGGAGAAATGTAGGTAGTGTCAGATATCATTTAATATCAAGAAATGCATTTTTGGGACACCTTTTGGAATACTGTTGGGAAATATAGTGTGTAAATATGGTTTACTAGTGGATCCTGCTAAGATTGCAACCATTGTTAATTTACCACCACCAAAATCAGTGCACAAGTTGAGAGAAACACTGGGACATACATGCTATTACATGAAATTTATCAAAGGATATGCGCAGATCACTGCACCAATTGAAAAAATGTTAAATAAGGACATCAAATATCAGTGGAATGAGGATTGTCAACAAGGGTTGCACACCTTAAAGGAAAAAATGGTCACATCACTGATCCTAGTATTCCCATATTGGGAAAAGACATTTCATGTGCATGTAGATGCATCAACCATAACACTTGGAGAAATTTTGGTGCAGCCAAGAGAAGGGGGTTTATACCATCCTATAGCCTTTGTAAGAAGAAAATTGTCAGAATTAGAACACCACATAAAGAGAATTCCTAGCCATGGTTGTTATGAGGAAAATATCTCTATGGCTAGGGGTAAACCACAATAGACGAAAATGAATGCATAAATCAACTCTAATCTCAGGTATGCTATATAAAAAATATGTTAGAAAGACAAGATAAAAGGCCTACCTCATCCAGACGTTCATTGAAGTCCACTAATGAGCACTTGACTCAAAGCAATATACCTGCAACTTGTCCTCAACAACCAAGAAACACAAGCATATGGTGATAATATATATTGTTAGCACATTCAATAGCATAATCCATCAACATTCATAACAAATATGTCCATGAAATAACAATTCAAATATTTTCAAGATATTAATTGGATGAGAAAATAATATTTCTATTAAAATGTAATCAGTAGAAGTGAATGAATTACAAATTTCCATGTCAGCACAATTCAAAACCAAGAAACTAAGTCCCTTCCAGTTGGGCCTCTACCACTTCAATCCTCCACCAAAGGCAAGCTCATGTAAGAGAGATAATGAGGTTCTTAATCAAGTAGGGAAGATCTTGGGGGATGAATAATGTGTTCAGACTTAAAAGGACAAAGGGATGCAAACTCAATATGAAGTGAATAATTTATCCATAGTAAATTTTCTCTCAAAGTTGAATTCTTCTCCCTTTTTTCCATAGCTCGGATTTTTCCCATTTGTAGCCTTCAAGTGGAACTGAAGGGTTGAGTTGGAACGTGTCTAGTATATGGAAGGTCAAGGATCATGGATCTCATGACGTGACATGGAAACCCAACACCATTTTTTATTTTTGGGCACAAAACCCGATGTACGCGGGCTATAGTGGTGCAACCTCCGTATACATATGTTGTGAAATAGGTAGGGCGCGTATATGTGGAAAACTAATATTTTTAGCTCTGGAATTTGCAAAAAGGAACTTCAAGTCTGCATAGGGAAATGGAAAAAGGCCTTATGTGCAAGTTTGCATAGGGTGAGACAAATTTTGCTATAACAGATGCCCCCTAATGTGTGAGGTCATAGGAGTATCTGTGATGGCCTAAATACATTATAAGACCCAGAAGTGGAGTAATGGGGACCTAGATGGAATAACTATTTTCTCATTACAATCTGTACTAACTTTGCACACATGGTTGCCAATTTGAATTACATTGCAGATCCATGTGAAAATATACCAAACAATTGTCCATGTCCATGAATAGGCAATACAAAGGTGGCTACATGCCAAAGGTTGTCATAGTCACAAACAAAACCCAGTAAAACCAGTCTCAAAATCAATCTGAATATATCTGTATACAATGGAGTACAATCTGATCTCCCATGATCACTGAAGTCATATAGGTATCGTTCCAATGAAATCTAGCAACAACTTAGGAATGTTGTGACTATGAACTAATGTCTTCAAGTCTTATACACAATCCGCCAAAGGTGGAAATCTACATCATGTGAATAAAGGATTTGAGGTCTAACACAATGAGACTTCATTTGATTACTGGTCATTAAGGTATATCATTAAAAACTGTGAGACAACCTACCTATAATGAAAGCAGGTATCAAGGCACCGGGTACATTCTTACAAGTGTGAATAAAGGTGCCGGGGTGAAACACTTGAAGAATCCATCGATCAAGAGAAATTTATGTATTCCCAATTGTCAATGGCGAAAGAACCTACCACTAATGAATGCAATCCTCTAGGTACTCATAGGAATCTAGGTCTCGTCTCTAGAATATATGAGTTGAATTCGATGGAGGAGACCCGCTAAAAGGAGAGCATTAAGGAATCTCTCATCATTAAGAACAAGGTACAAAGCATGAGTTTGATGATTTGGAGGAAATCAGATGAAGAACATGCTCACAAACCAACGACCTTGTGTGTCTTTCGCATGTGTCATATGCAAGCGGTACACGAAAAAGACCCTCTGAATAAAAACCATTAAGGAAAAATGTCGTCAAAGGAGAGGAAACCACCAATAAGGCTAATGGAATCCAAGATACTTCACAAATCCCAATGTGTGAATATATTTCTTTCCATCAAACACAAGGGAAACCACCCAATCAATGACCAATGATGAAATTTCAACTATTGGGTTCAAGGTTACCTACCAATGAGGAAAGTAGGACCGGGGTGCACAATAGGACTACAAATTCATGTGATTCTGAGACACACTAAGGGTATGGTCGACATGAAAAGTCAAGAGTTCTGAGGAATGGTTGACACAAGTTGATAGACATCTTTTGAACAAGAGCATGAGACATATGGAAGACTTTGGAAGCATAGACTCAATGATGAAACTTTGATATGTAGGAGGCATCAATCAAAATCTCCATAGGGACTAGAAGAGTAACCAGTCGAGGGAGTAAAATATTTGTAGTGAGATCATCTTCCTAAGGTCATGCTAAACCTAAAATTTTGATGACAAGTGGACTCAAAAATTTTGTGCTCTGTTCAAAGGAGACACGACTGTTGCCAATATAAGATAATATTCCCTTCCCTCCCGCCTTTTTTTTATTTTTCATAGTTAAATGAATGCTATGATACAGAGGAGGAAACAAGTGTCACAAGTAAGAAAACCAGTTCCATCAATGGAACATACCTATGCTCAATGCAAGGAAGTGCATGTGGGAGATGGAAACTCGGGGGAATGTTTCCTCTTGTGTATAGGGTGTCAAGTTGCAAATGATATAAACAAGGCTCTTCTTGGTTGATGATGCGAATTGCTGAGGTGAATGGATTATAACGCAAAAGCGAGAACCGACAATAGGCTCAATACTGCAAGAAAGAACATGAGATGAAATTATAACTTAATGCCAAAAAATGTTCTTTTTCGTAATCTTAGTCTACTTGGGTTGAAAAATAACTTAACTTAACTTGCGCCAAATATACGTCATTTCAAATCCAATTTACGAGTGTGAAAGAGATGAGTTCACTCGAAAATATTTTCATTTTTTGAGAGATTTGGAAAAGATCTTAAATTAAACTCTTGACCTTTCAAATCCAATTAACGAGTGTGAAAGAGACAAGTTCACTTGACAATCTTTTCGCTTTTTGAAATGAGTCGGAAAAGAGCTTAAATCAGACTTGTTTGGGGGGTTTCTAGGTGACATGTCATGGGGGAGGCCAAAGGTCCTATGTAGGAATTCTGTCGAAAGTCAACAACTCATAGATAGATGACAAAATATTGGGAAAACCCAAAGTTTTCCAAGTCGAGGAGGATAAAATACTTGCAGAGGTTACCTTATCTACAATATATCGAAGAATTCCCTTTATCTAGAAGGGTGTAGAAGAAGGAAGTTGAGGCTCTAAAATATCATTCCAATCAAAGGAAACCACCCTAGGACTTGGAGGGAGCAT